>APFE031235785.1:22208-33179 GCA_000404065.3 Pinus taeda | reverse complement strand
GTTTCCATCCGTTCACATTCAATGCCAAAGATCATATTTAAAACATTGTAATAAGCTTATAAAATTAATTACTAGTTTTAATTAAAGCATAAAACAATTTAAAAAAAATCATATCGCCTATATTATTTATTTTAATAATAATATTGATATAATTTTAATAATACTTAATGAGATTTTTAAAATCCTATAACCATGAAGGAAAACAATCTAAAGCTAATAATCATATCTGACCTTTAGGATATACTGTCCACAATGCTATCGAAATGGGATAGAGCTCAAACATTTAATTACCCTGCGAACATGGCCAGTGGGCAGAAGGAAACAACCGGATGTGGCGGTGAAAAAACAGTAAAGTTAGCTATAGGCTTGTTTTTACTATTTAAAATTCACAGCATGGTTGCTTCTCACTGTGCGATATAATTAAAGTGTTGTACATTGAATATATGATTGCTTTTGACTGTACAGAATAATGGACATTTCTGAAATTTGAATAGTTTCTATTGCCAGGATTGATGCTAATATGTGGGGTGGTTTTAGAATGCTAATAAGAGAAAATAAAACAAGCAAATCATGTATCTAATGGAAAATGAGAGACTGCTGAGCTGCCACAATGTAGACAAACAGGCATCCATTTGTATTGGATGCTATTAGTAATTTTTTTTGATGCAGAAAGACCATTGCGCTGCTGATCACAAGCCATTTACACATTCACTACTGACCGAATGGTGTTTTTCAACAGCGATATTCAAAAGCGAACCGCCTATTATTGCATAAACCCTATTATTACATAAACCCTATTATTACATAAAACCTGGAGATAGTCAAATTCAAAATACAGAAGCACAGATACCACTCTATTAAATGTATCATTAGAATCAGGCTCCCTTTTATTCTGTTCTGTTATATTCTATTTTACTTGCATGTCCTGTTAGGACAAGACCAGTGCGCCATGTTGTTAACAATATACCAAACAAATGTACAACTTTTTACTGTCTTACATATCCACTCAACACCTTGAAAAATGCCGACAAAACTTCGAAAATAAGATACACGAACATTGTAGGGTCCACGACAAAACTTCGAAAATTAGATACACGAACATTGTAGGGTCCACGAAAATAAGCAAGGACGCTCTTTACAATCTTTCTCTGAAAATTCAAATTTGCACAATTTATTATTATAATTTATTTTATTTATTATTTAAAATAACTTAAACCAAAATTTAAACGTTGGGCTTTCAAATCCCTACTCCAACAAGTTTAATTTAATGGCCAAGAACAAAAAGCCAAACTCCTTACAAAACCTCTTCAATTTAATTGTTATTTTCTTTTTTAAGCTAAACTTTATAATTATTCTCCAACCCAAATCGAAGCACTTAGTATTCCATTTTTAAGACAGTCAAATTTCTATCATATTCATGACATCATCAATTCACAGATAATCAATGCACCTGTATTCCCTCTTTTAACAAAATCAAATTGGAGTCCTCTAAGGAGGTAGAGGAATTGGAGGTAGAGGAATGGTTAGTAAGTTGAAAATGGTTGGAATCTAAGTAAAAGACTATAAAAAATTTTGTAGTGGTAATATTTGAATCCTGTTTTTTATGTTGAAAATAGATTCAGCACCATTAAAAAAATTTAGCATCTTTAAAATTTTGGAGTTTAACCATTATAATATAGATATACAAAAATTTTTGTCTGATTTTTTTTAAATATGACCAGAATTTCCATAACTGTCAAAACCTCTCAGCCAATCAAATTTCGCTCTCATATTCATGAGATCATCAATTCATTATTCAAAATCGTGACTAAAAAGTCCATTAAAACAATTTTTGAAAGTTCACAGTGCGGCTAAACAATTATTCAAAAGCTTCATAAACAATTATTTCCTACTTTCCCATTCTGTCTGCAGAAATCCAAACGATTATTTCTTATTTTTTCACTATATCTTATGTCTGCACAAATCCTTGGTAGTGTAGCAAATCTCGAAGTACTCAAATTAATCGTATTCTCACAGCAATCAATTTATATCATATTCGAAGATACGAGAAATACATGTGACTTCTACCTTTCATAAATACCTTTAAAAATCTACGATAGTTCATCACTCTATAAAACTAAGCACCGTCGCCCCCCAACACTCAGATTTTGCAGCAATATAAGAGCAAATCTAAGCACCTCCCCTATCTGCTCTGCATTACGACTTAACACAGCGAATCCTGACACCGCTGTGAAATGGGCAGTTTGGTGCAGCGATTTGTCTTTCTTGTTCGTAAAATAATATAAAACCGTGTACTGCCGCGGGACATTTGACTGAGGTCAGAAAAAAAGGTACTATTGTGGCAAACAATATGACACATTAAATACAGAGAGCCAATCCATGCCACTGCTATACAATCGGCTCAACGCTTTCAGGAATCACTATGGAAGTCAGCAAACTGAGTATGTGATTTGTCAGCAAAGCCTGCAATTGAGAATGTGATTGGTCAGCAAAGTCAGTAAACTAAGTGAAAATGTAGATGGGTTTCTCTATAAAATATTTAATGTTGTATAAGTTAACATTTTTTTTTTTTCTATAGAATATATGTCTAAATATATACAACAGTAAATAGTTTAATACAATCTATATAATGATATATAGTAGGCAAACAAGTAAGTAAACAAGGCATATATCACTATCAATACAGAAGTCTGCAAATAAGTAAGCAAACAGAGCATATATCTCTATCAATAAGATTCACAATTATAAGTAGGTAAAGGTATGGAATATGAGTTTTTGTGCTAGATATTTAGTACCATATAATTTCGCATATATATGGCTCATTCTGTTTAAAGGTAATTTAAATGAGATGATATGTATTTTAATATATATAATATTAAATATTTTATTTACAAATATATAATGTTTAACTTGCAAAAAACAAATATCTATTAATTAAGTATTATTTTTTTCTTACAAAATTATTACTTTCATATCTTTTTTTAATATTTATTAAAATAATATTTATAATAAATCATTCACATATATATATAAATTTTAATATACATAATAAGATAATGTAAAATAGTTTTATAAGAAAATATTTATATATATTATATATACATATATATATAAAACAAGTGATATGTTTTATATATTTTGAAGATACAAATAATTTTATAATATTTAAAGTTAACTATGAGCTTTGTCCTTACATTTCCATAGGTTCTCTCAATGGTGGTTTATGTTATTTTCTTCTAACAAAACATGAGTGTAGTCCTTTGACCTCTTCGTTATTAAATGTCATTGATAAATTATTTATGCAAAAGGTGAAAGTGACGGCTTCATAACTCACTACACTCTACCTAAGGAGAGACTAATCTTTGCATTTGGTGTGAGAGAATACTCATTACATTGAAAGTTTGAGTTGTGCAAATCTACTCAATCTTTATGATTTTTTTGGGGAAAGTGTTTAGCATAGCAATTCAAATGGCATTAATGAGGTCCTCATGGAAATGCATAACTTTAAGGAAATTCAAGATGTCCCGATAATCTATAGTAAAAATACGTACACAATAGAGTAGAGAAGAAAATAAAAACCAATCCTTAAAATTAATCACACCAACCTCAAAAGGGTTGATTGGTATCTAAATTACAATACCCAATAACATAAGCACTTAGCCTCCATTATTGATTCACCTTATGAAGAGCTTGACGTGAAGAGGCTTTATCCCTAGAGTTAGGGTGTTTGGCTTTCACATAGAGCATCATTTTGCAAAGCACCAAATTTCATTGTAAGTCACACTAGCTAGACTACTTGATAAGCAACTTGTCAAAATGAGATGATTGAATTAATAAATAAAAACTCACTCGTCAGCTCTACGAAAGAGAGTCTGAACCAAGAGAATATGGCTCTACAGACTGCTCTACATTCTCAATATACTTCAAACATTATATATCATACATGGTATTAGGGAAGTTAGAACCATACCCTAAGAAATAGAAATCGATTCCTATCATAAGGTCTCGTGAACCAACTCACACCATTATAGGATTCTCCATTATCTTCAACACTCCCCTTTAATGGAGAAGGGGTTCACAAATATACCTGACATCTCCCTAAACATTTCAAACTTAATTTTTCCAAGTGGTTTAATGAAAATGTCTGCAACATTATCACACATTTTACAATATACAAGATGGATTTCTTTTGATTGAACTTTCTCTATGACAAAGTTGAATTATGTATCAATGTGTTTAGTGTTCTTGTGAAACACCAGATTATTAGTAAGTTTGATTGAACTCTTGCTGTCGAATATGATTGTTTTTGCATATTTCTGTTTTTCGCCGACATCGTGGAGAAGTCTCCTCAACCAAACTGCCTCACAGGTTGCTGCACACATAGCTTGATACTCTCCTTCCGCTAAAGAAAAGGAAACTGTGTTTTGTTTCTTACTGCTCCATGTAATCACCCTGGATCCAATGCTGAATGCATAGACTGTTATGGATCTGCGGTCATCTACGTTTCTAGCCGAGTTGGAATCTATAAATGAGATGCCATACCATGTCAAAAAGAGATGCTTTCTTTTTGTGAATACCCCTTTGCTACCAATCTAGCTTTTAATTTATCTATGGTTCCATTTGCATTAATCTTGGGTTTGAACAACCATTTACAACCTATGGTTTGTTTCCTTTCAGGAAATTCAACCAACTCCCAAGTGTTGTTTCTGATTATAGATTCATATTCTTGTTCCATAGCTCTTTTCCATTCAATACATTCATTTGATTTCTTATAAATAGAAGTTTCAACAACATTCCTCATACTAACTATAAAAGAATTTCCCCTATTTGTTGCTCGCAACTAAGCTTTCCTTCCTGATCTCCTGAGTGGTGGGGTAGCTTCAAACCTTGTGTGATCATAATTTTCTGGACTTGGCTTGACAGCTACATCATCCTCTTTACCTTTCTGCTGCTGCTGCATATGCTGCTACTCATAGTTGTCACCTGATTCATCACATCCTCCTTCCTCTAACAAGGGCACATGCCAGTCTTCCTTAGCACTCTCATGGCTTCCATCATTAACTTGCTCATGAAACACTACATCTCTACTCGCAAACACTTTATGAGTAGAGGGATTAAACAATTTGTAAGCCTTAAATTTTGTACAATACCCAACAAAATTACATTTGATGGCCTTTGAATCAAGTTTCTTTCTATCTTCCATTAGGATATGGGCAAAGACTTTGCTGCCAAAAACTCTCAAATGCTTAACTACAGGTTTATAACCAAATAAAGCCTCAAAAGGAGTTTTAAAATCTAAACTTCTTGTTGGACTCCTATTCTTTAGATATACTACAGTATTAATCGCTTGAGCCCAAAAGCCGTTAGAAAGATTCTTTCCTTTCAGCATACTGCGAGCACACTCCACAAGGGTTATGTTCTTCCTCTTTGCAACCCCGTTTTGTTGAGGAGTGTGGAGTATTGTAAACTGTTGATGTATCCCATTATCTTTGTAGTATTTGAGTAGAGAATCTTTCTTGTACTCTCCTGCTTGAGTTGAGCGGAGAATCATGATGCATTTACCTCTTTGTTTTTCAACTATACTTCTGAACTACTTGAATTATTGAAAAGTGTTGCTCTTCTTCCTGAGGAAATACACCCAAGTAAATCTAGTAAAGTCATTAATAAATAATAAAAAATAGTATGCATCACCTAACGATCTTGTCTACATAAGCCCGCATAGATCTGTGTGTACCAGCTCAGGTATATCTCTCTTATTTCTATCAGGATTTAGAGGAAATTCATCTCTCTGCAGCTTTCCCAGTGCACATGCATCACAATCAATATGAGAAGATTTTAAAATAGGAAGAACTTCAACCATACCTCTTTTTTGTAAAAGTAGCAAATCATTGAAGTTAATATGACCGAACCTCTAGTGCCTTATGTCCACTTTTGTCATTGTAGATGATACCAATTCCTGATGTGATGCGCTTTTCACATTTAACTTCTACCATCTTGCTACACGAATACTTGATGCAATAGACTTCATAGAATCCAACAGGTCTTTAATGACACAATATGATTTATAAAACTCTACCTTGAGATTCTGATTAGTCATAGTAGAAATAGAGATCAAGTTCTTTTTTATCCCGGGTATGTACATGACATTATGGATATGTCTAGTATTTCCATCACGCAAAACAACAGGAATATTACCACAACCTTTGGTTTGGTACCCTCTATCATTGCCAAGATAGATGTTTGCTCCATTGTTGGTGTCATTGAAGTCTTCAAACCACTGTCTGTTCCCTGTGATGTGGATGGATACACTTGAGTCGACAAACCAAGTATTTGTTTCATCCTCCTTAGCCAAAAAGTAAGATATGAACAGTCTGATGTTCTGACTTTGTTCCTCATCAACAAAATCACCTGCATGCCACTTATGTCTCTTCTAACCTACATCAACATTCTTTGTCATACAATATCTGGCTATATGGCGTGTTCTACCACAATAAAAACATTTGGTCGCAGAGTCATTTGTATTGAAAGACATACCTTGAGGTGAGGGCATATTTTTGTGTGCGGTTGCACTGCTCTTATGTGCTGGATTTGGCCTTCCTTTGAAGGGCTTCTTCTTCACCATTAAGGCCATATCTGATCTCTAGGGTTTATGAGTGAGTCTCATTTCCTCCTCTTACATGAGGATCCCTATCAATTCTTCAAACACCGGGGCTTTTTCTCTTGCATCCAAGGTAGTGATGCATATTTGATACTCGTTAGTCATATCATTCATGGTAATTGTGACCAGATTTGTATCTGACATAGTTTCACTGATATCTCCCAGCTTGTTCTTGAGCTCCTTGATCTGTGAAATGAATGCTACAACTATCACATTCTCCTTCATATTTGTCATGCCCCCAAGCCTACGGTGGTCTTTCAACCGTGCCGGCGAGGTGCGGCACTACCAACCGTTTTCTTTTCACCAATACTTACGGTTGTAGACTACGCCTTAACAATCCATACTTAGTTTATTTTTCGTTACCAAGTATTATTAATGTCAATCCATACTTAGTTTATTTTTCGTTACCAAGTATTATTAATGTGCCTTTATATCAATGAACACCCATACACATTCATTATCAACAACATTATAGAAGAGAAATGCACAACAGTATAAAGGGAGGGACAACTCCCTGCAATATGAGTCTGCCCAACAATATATTATATAATCTTCACTCTTACAATGCACAAGTTAAATTTTGGGAAAACCCAAATTTACACTTAACATCGGCAAACTTGGTTGCCCAGCTCGTCAGCACCTCCGCACGGTCGCCGCACAACTAACCAACCCTTCGTTCACCTCGTCGCACCGTCGTGTCATTTTCCCAACTTGGGCACGCCTCCAAGTCACCACACACGGGTGCCTCCAACCGAGATACACCTCTGTCCACAATCTCAACACTCCAACAAGTCTTCATGCACACTTTCACGATGGGCGGGTGCTCACCCAAGTCGACAAGACACCCACACCAAGTCATCGCACAAATCGGGTGCCACACGTTCACCGTGCACACCTCACCTGACCACCGGTCGAACCTTCGCCCGCACCTTCGTCCACAACAAGTACAATGCTTCTTCATGCACGATCGCCCAAGAATGGGCGCATAAGATCTGCGCCTTTCCTCCTTGCCTTATCCGCACTTAGAC
Organism: Pinus taeda; assembly: GCA_000404065.3. Taxonomy (NCBI): domain Eukaryota; kingdom Viridiplantae; phylum Streptophyta; class Pinopsida; order Pinales; family Pinaceae; genus Pinus; species Pinus taeda. The sequence continues at coordinate 25,493 of APFE031235785.1, read as the reverse complement.
CTGTGCTCCTCTCACTTGTACGAAGATGTCAAGGTTGAATGTGATGTTTGAACGCTCTCAAATGCTACACATATATATGCGTTGTAGTGTGTGGGTGGCTGCCCAGCCGACAATGCCACAACACTATGCGCACACCCCTTCGAACGCCTTTACCATGTCGGCCTCTCCTTCCATCATAGTTCAGCCAACCCCATCGCAATGCACTCCAACATGGGTATAAACTCCAACGCTCCCTCCTCATGTGTACGCACATCTCCATGGAACGTCGCATATCGTCGCAACTGTCGCAACCGCAGCTCGCATAACCGGTCATCGTACCATCGTGCACGACCGCCCGTCGCAACCACGTTTTCCCGTGCACGTGCCTGGGTTGCCCGACGCCCAACCGCGTTGCACACCCGAGGACCTTACATCCTCCTCCACCTGAAATCATTGTCGTCCTCGACAACATACCATCCTAGTAACCATCCACCAAGATCATCCATGATGTCAACTCCTCCACATACTGCAACCGTCACTGCAACATATGTAGAACTACCATCTCCATCATGTCTCACCTCGGCAACCATCTGTCACCAAGATAACCATACCAAGGTATGCACCCATCGGTATGTCATACATCGGAAATCATCTCAATCCATGACGATAGACCACCCTATCACAATCTCCACATGCTGCTCTCCATCGTGGAAGGTCGGTCCCTCCATCTCAAGCTACATGCCCACTGCAACATCTCGTGTCGACCTCACCATGTGTCGTCCTCATGTGAACTGCTGCCATGATACTCCAACACAATGCTAACACATCTCTATACATGTCGGCCCCATGTCTAAACTAGTCGGGTGATTAGTCCAACTATCACGCTCAAACCATGAGAATGCACATCCTCATGCCACCATCAGTCGTTTCTCAGAACATCTTGTCACATCCTCAACTCGATCAAGAATCCATCTCCATAAGTGTAAGCCATGCTCAAGTCCATGAAGTAGTCCTCATCTCATCTGCAACATGTCATCCATGATGTTTGGTGTCAATGTGCTGCATGAAATCAGCCACATCTATCCCAACATCATCCATATGTGTTCCTCCTCAATATGAAGAGACCATCTCATCAATCTCCAACTCTCAGTGCCACATCCAGCTCCATTGAGCAATATCCATCATATCTGTAATGTGTCATCCCTAAAATCTACCATAGAAACAAGTATACCCCTGCCTCATCTATCCATGTGCTACCCATGATCATAGATCAATCAGCTCCCATGTGTAAAAAGTAGTTGAGTCTCGGCTCAACCAATGCTCAATTATTGCCACCAAGGCATCATCATCATCACAACTCCATCAAAGTGTCTCATATCGATCCTCCACATCAAGTCACTCTTTCAAGCCATTCTCATCCATGTATTTGAAAGTATGCCCCTGCATCAAAGTCTCTGACCTCAGCTCCTCAATGCATCAGATCCTCCAAGTCCACCATATACGAAGTCTCCAAAAGTCACAACAATCTCATGTCATCATGAGCTCCATAAGTCATCTCCAGCCAACATCTCAGCAAGCATACAAGTCTCTCCCCAAAGGTCTCTGCAAGATGCCTCAGCTCTCCATGTAGTAAGAATGCCCCATACTCTGCTCACAATTCCATCCAAGTCCATGGCCTTGTTGTATAAGAGTGCACAACCTCTCCATCGGCTCATAAGTAAAACATCTCCATGTCACACCAGCAAATCCATCTGCACAACATTCCTGCCTTGGCACTCCTCATTGGATGCCCATAAGTGACACTTCTACAAGTGCTCCCACATAATGTACTTGCATAAGACTTCCATGCTCCATGTCTCCAACCTAATGTCCATGACTAAGTTGTCCATGTAGTCCAACCAAGTAGACCCATCACAACAATCGGTCATCCCTATCCAAGCTGCAATCTTTGGTCTAGTGAACTCGGTCACCCAAACATATCATCATCATATGAGTCTCTCCATCATAGATCCTCCACCAAAGTGTCCACCAAGACTTGCTCTTGGTTTCGGCCATGAGAAGTCCACCCAAGTAACTCAAGTGTGTGTGCCCTTCAATTTGTCCATGAGTCATGTAGGGCACTTAGCCAATGTGACTAAAGCATGACCGAATCCTCCGCAACGATCATCAAGTTCCACCCTTGTCGTGGGCCTTTGTACCTTCTACCATAAGGTCACAAACAACCCCAACAAGTCGTGCAACAATCAATAATACTTACTTCTCCATACAAGGTCTCATCATAAACATCCATGGTAAGATGCTCCCTAGCATCGGCAAACTGACTTTGCCCTTCCCTGCACACGGTCCATCTACCAAATGATCAAATGAAACAAAAGTATCAATAGTACTTACATCATCATCATCATCATGAGGTTCCTCCATGAGAGTACCCTCATCCATACATGTCTGCAAACTGCACGATCTTGGTCCAACTTGATCAATCTCAAGTTCATCCTCCTTCATGGTCATGTCTGCAACATCATCGGTCATCAAGACTTCCTCTTCCTTGTTTGCACAATCTAAAACTTCATCTTGCTCCATTGTCCATCCAAGTTGAAGAAGTTTGTCTTCAACATTCTTTTCCAAGACTGCAAGTTTCTCTCGAATCCGGGGATTCTCCCTTTTCATCCGCTTCCCAGAAGCTATCCACTTCCTAAACGGCAACCCACCAAACCAAAAAAAACACACACAACATTCAAAGATAGAAAAATGCAGCCTTTTCCCCTCACACAAGGTTGGCACGATTTTCCTCCAAGCACTCGCGCCGATTTAAATAAAAAAAATTGCGTAAGATTAGTATGAAATCTTTGTGATTTTCTCGCCAAAATGCATGTTCATTTCGCATGAGTCACGTCGGCCTCTCTCCACTCATATATAGGCTTCCTCGTCCGTGAAGCTGTGATACCATGTCAAAATGAGAGGTTTGAATTAATAAATTAAAATTCATTTGTGAGTTTTACTAAAGAGAGCCGGAACCAAGAGAACCAAGAAAGTCTGGTTGTGCAGAATGTTATACATTGTCAATATACTTCAAACGTCGTATTAGGGAAATTAGAACAATATCCTAAGAAATAGAAACCAATTCCTATGCTAAGGTCTCGTGAACCATCTCACATTACTATAGAATTCTCTATTATCTTCAACCCATCCAACAAAAATTAAAAAAAAAAATGAGTGAGTTATTCCTAAATAAAAAATTACAAATAAAAACCATACTAATTAGATTATCTCATAAAAAAAACCAAGCAAATTAAAAAAATAATAATA
>APFE031235785.1:0-21412 GCA_000404065.3 Pinus taeda | reverse complement strand
TATTAAATTTAATTAATAAATATATGGAATTTTAATATTTATAATGGATTTTTTTTCTAAGTTAGAAATATACATTTTAAGCCGGTTTAATGGTTAAGAGCATGTGTTTCTTCTTTGGACATCACATGTTTAAATCCTTTCCAAATATACATATAATATAGTATAAAGAGTATTATCGAGAACCAAGAACTACCAAGCATATATTTAAACATATATTTCTCTAGATAATGATATAAATAGTATTATTAAGACTCAAGATCTACAAAGCATATATATGGATTTGGTGAATAACCTTTATAATATATATTTGATAACAAACAATATATTTTGATATTGGCCATAAATACTTCTATATTCATTTTTGAATAAAATAATTTATGTCTAAATAAATTATGTCAAATTTATACATAAAGTAATTGAAAAAAATTAATGACATAAATACCTTTTACATCTTAATATAAAATAAGATGTGTACTAATAAGACAAACATAAAATTTTTAACATTTGCTCAATAAAAACCCACCAAACATCATAGTTTTGTACAACTAAATTACATTTATAGAAGGATCCACAACTTAAAAAGCTCCCAACTACTTAAGGATCTAATAAACAATTAGAACAAAGCCTAGGAAAATTCTAGAACAATAATTCTAGTAGTATCCTAATTTATGCATTTCTCAATTATTTCTAAGACAAATGGATTTTCTAAAACACATAATTTTCTTCTATAAATTTAAAACTTAGCCTCTCCAATACGGCCACTAAATATGTTAGCCACATTCTCATCTATATTAGAATATACCAAGTCAAATTATTTTGACTGTATCTTTTTTCTTACAAAATGATGTTGTGCTCCAATACAACTTTACCTTGCATGATACAATGGATTGTTTTCCAATTTTATGGAACCTTGGTTATCATACTTGATAACTATAGGTACTTGCCACTTTTCTCCAACATCTTCACTGATTCCTCTAAGCCTTTTTTTTGGACATGTAGCACTACATAATCCTTTGTACTCAACTTTTGTGGATGAGAGTGAAATAGTTGGTTGTTTCTTACTACCTCATGACACAAATCCATATCCTATATTGAACCCATATCAACAAGTAGAATTATTTTCATTTGGATTTCTATTCCAATTAGAAATAGTATAAATTGTTAACCCAACATCACAATCATTAGTATATTTAATTCCAAAATTAATAGTTCCTTTAAAATATTAAATGACCTTCTTTGTAGCAATCTAATTATTATTATGGGGCTTATCCATGAATTCACTAAGTACATTGACCGAATATGCAATATCAAGCCTTGTTATAGTGAGATAATTCGAACTTCTAGTTAGTTGTTGATATAAAGTACCATCCACCTCTTTTGTTTCATCATCATTGATGAGCTTAACATTTTTTTCTAATGGAGTAGGGATTTCCTTACATTATTTCACATTAAATCTCTTGAATAAACCCTTTACATAGTCACTTTTTTTGTTAAGGCGTTACCATTGTCCCTTTATACCTCTAGACCAAAACAATACTATAGTTATGTAAGATCATTAATCTCAAATACATGTGACAAATTTCTTATGATTTCTTCAATCAAGTTAGTAGAATTCCCTATTATAATTAGATCATCAACATATAAAGAGGTTAAAGCAACGTTTTCATTATCATATGACTTGATATAGAAATTACAATCAATTTTACTTTTATAAAATGATGCTAAAAGAAGAAGGTGTCTATTTTTGCATACCATGACATGCGTGATTGTTTATGTCCATATAAATCTCCCTTTGACTTGTAGAAAAGGTTTTCTTAAACTGGCTTTATAAAATCGTATGATTGAACAAGATAAACCTCTTCTTTTAATTCTCCATTTAAAAAGGTTGATTTTACAAATAAGTGATATAACATCCAATTATATTGAGTGGACTATTCTATAATTTTTCTAATTGTTTTCTTTTGGGCTACTAATGCAACATCCTCATAATATGTACCTTGATTTTATGAATAACCCTTTGCAACCAAGCATTCCTTATTTAGCCACTGTGAACCTATAAGGCTTTTATTCTTAAGTAACTTTGTTAATTCTCATGTTTCATTTTTTATAATAGATTTTAACTTTTCTTTCATAGTGTTAATCCATTCTTTATTATCCTCAACTTGTTCAAAATTCAAAGGCTCCATTACTTGAGTCATAATCCGTAGTCCTTATACCCCATATGCATCTAAATGTTGTCATGTTTATCTGCTTGGTGCTACATTAATTTTCATGGTTTCTTCGTCTCTCCTTATTCCTTGTGGAGTTCCTTCAACCATTTTTGACATACTCTGGGTACTTGATGTGTCCATTCTACTTGAAGATTCATTTTGCACATGTTCAACAACTTCATTTTTATTCTTGGGACATACATAACATTTTGATTTCCTTCTAATATCCATTAGGAAAAGCCACATATATATCTCCATGATCTTTGATTTCATTATTTTTATCATCTCCTATATAGATATGGATATCGTTAATGATTTCATATGTATGAAACAATCTCTTTTGTAAGACATGTGAATTAATGCATCGGAATCAATGAAACAAACATTAACATGCGTGGTTGTGAATTTACTACAAGGGTGTACAAAATGTTAATTATACCTTGAAAAGTGGTTACTACCTCTAAAAATACCCATAGTTAGACTTGTCATAGTGAAATATAAACTATACATAATAAATAAACGAATGATTCATATGCAAACATGCTAATTCATAAAATAAAATAAGAAAGAAACAAATCAAGAAGGGAAGAAAATCCTCTTTGTTAATCTAACAATTAGGAATAAAAATAAATCTTTGCCAAACATGACAAGAATCCTAATGAGAAGTTGGTATTCTAAATGCCTAATGAATGATGTTCTTCTACCAATCCTTTTACAAGGACCCTCTCTTCTCACAGAATTTCTGACAAGTTAGAAAATGATGAACTCTCCGAGTATGAAAATGTTGGGTGGTCATGGTGAATTCCACAACATAACAATATTCTAAACTTATGCTCTATGTTGGCCCTGTTATAGGCAATTTTTTCACATCCGATCAGTAAGCCTCCTAATTGAACAAATCAACATCATATTCCTCCTTGTGACCTTCTTGTACAAAGCCCTATGCATGTACCTTTCATTTCCCATAGTTTGAGCCATAAACTACTTCATCTGAGCCAGTTTGAGGACCAACGCTCCTTGTAGGACAACTGGGGTATGTTGACTAGTAGTTTGCTCCACTCTAGCCTGTGTTGGTCACCAGTAGATTGCTCCATTTTGTGCCTATGTTATTTCTATAAATCTAGGAAAATGATTGAGATTCTGAAAGTTTCATCTTCTAGGAGTTTCTAGAAGTTCTTAAAACTAATTACCTTGGATTAAATATTCAGATCTTGTCTCTCCATACACTAGAGTTTTGACCACTTATCCTGTTATCCTATCCCTCCATCAAAGTTGGATATCTTACCTTAGATTGGTAATTATATATGAACTCCCAACTAACCATACTTCATTATATATTTTGAGCCCTCTATGTTGTTGGGGGTTGGATTTTGGAGAGTAATTATACCCTTATGTTGATGTGGTGAGTGGTCATCATCTCATACATTTAGGGTGATCTAAGGTGCATATTGTGATAAGGAAAGGAAAAGTCAACAACTTGGAGGAGCTCTTCTACAAGATCAACTGCTACTTATGGTTGTAATCTCCTTGCATTTATATTAATGCAAATAATTTATTTTTTTCCTACATGTGGTTTTATTTCACTTATTTCAATGCCATGTTGATCTATTGAATGAAGTACTTAGATTATACTGCATATATATCATAGTTACTTGGATTGTGTTATCTGACTGTGCAAGTCCTAATTTTGGTAATCGAATTTCGGATTGGAGCTTCCAAGCTAAAGAAGGACTGAAGTGTGTGAAGGATTATAGGTAGGCCTCACTCCATAATCTATTTAATTTAAGGAAAAACATTATGTTCCTTGTCTCTTTGTTGTTCTAGGTTAGCCATCGACCTAGGGGAGATACTTTAGTCCACAATCGTAAATATCGTATAACAAATTGGCGAGCATACTAGGGAGAGGAGCATTTCCTTGGTGGTATCAAAGTAAATTGTGTTTGATTACCTCCTTGTGAGACCTTTGTTGTATCATCCAACCAAGAAAAAGACCTTGGAAGTGATTTCATTGAGCCATTTTTTCAATTTTTGTGCTAGAAACCACTTTCCTTGGCACAATGCACCTCGTGTGCCTTTTCTAGAGAGTTTCACCTCACTTTGCCCCAGTCTACATTGGTGCCTCTTATATACCAGCGTTGGCCCCTCTCTTCTTTTGTTTTTTTTTATAATTTAAATATTAATAATATTTTAATATTATAATTGATTGATAAAGTGGGTGGTTTGGAGCATCATGGTTTCCAGATTCACATTCATTCCAAAGATCATATTTAAAAATTGTAATAGCTTATAAAAATAATTACTCATTTTAATTAAAACATAAAACAATTTAAAAAAATCGTATCGCCTATATTATTTATTTAATAATAATATAATATATTTTTATAATACTTAATGAGATTTTTAAAATCCTATAACCATGAAGGAAAACAACCTAAAGCTAATAATCATATCTGACCTTTAGGATAGATTGTCCGCAATGCTATCGGGATGGGATAGAGCTCAAAGATTTAATTACCTTGCGAACATGGCCAGTGGGCAGAAGGAAACAACCGGATGTGGCGGTGAAAAAACAGTAAAGTTAGCTATAGGCTTGTTTTTACTATTTAAAATTCACAGCATGGTTGCTTCTCATTGTGCGATATAATTAAAGTCTTGTACATTGAATATATGATTGCTTTTGACTGTACAGAATAATGGACATTTCTGAAATTTGAATAGTTTCTATTGCCAGGATTGATGCTAATATGTGGGGTGGTTTTAGAATGCTAATAAGAGAAAATAAAACAAGCAAATCATGTATGTAATGGAAAATGAGAGACTGCTGAGCTGCCACAATGTAGACAAACAGGCATCCATTTGTATTGGATGCTATTAATAATTTTTTTCTGATGAAGAAAGACCATTGCGCTGCTGATCACAAGCCATTTACACATTCACTACTGACCAAATGGTGTTTTTCAACAGCGATATTCAAAAGCGAACCGCCTATTATTGCATAAACCCTATTATTACATAAACCCTATTATTACATAAAACCTGGAGATAGTCAAATTCAAAATATAGAAGCACAGATACCACTCTATTAAATGTATCATTAGAATCAGGCTCCCTTTTGTTGGAATTTTATGGTGAATTCCATAACACAAAAGATTAGAGAACAACTCTCTGATATGATGGAATTTTCTGCTAAATTCCTTAACAAACAGACAACACAAAACTGCATTGTTTTTACACAGAAAACTGATAATTTTGTTTTCTTGACTTGGTGTTGCAGGAACAGGAATCGGTGTTGCAGCAACGCTGATCGTGGTGTTGCAGCAACGGGAAAAATACTCTGTTTTTATTAACACAGAAAAACAGAAAACTGTTTTTGACGCTAAGTCACTTTAAGAAGTTGACGCTTTGGTGTTACAGCAACTAAAACAAGGGGCGTCAAATCACTAATAGACTTACAGAGTGAAATCAAAGTGTTTTTGACACTTGGTGTAACAGCAACTGAACATCAGCAAAACAGTAAAGTTGTATTTATAAACTGCAAACAAAACTGATACAGTAAACTTAGCTGTTACAAGAGGAATGCTTCAGTTCCAGAAATCGATTTTCTCTAACTCAGAAAATCGTAGGTTCAGCGCTGCTGTGCATTTACAGAAGAGACACACTCTTGTTCTTCTAACCTTCGCTCAAAGTACAAAAACAGAACTGCTGTTCTAAATCACAGAAAACAGAACTACTATTCTTTTCTGCTTACGCTGCCTCTCTTGCACTTCCTTGCACTTGAAAACAGAGCTACTGTGCGTTACATTTATAGGAAAATAAATATCTGTTTTAAGCAATAAACTAAGTAAAAATATCTGTTGATCTTTATCTCTGTATTTATTGCAAAGAGGCGGTGATGACTTTATCGGTGGAAATAAGTCGATTGTCTACAGGGGATTTAATTCTGAATTTAAAGTTCAAAATATCAGTGGACTTTTGCGGCACCGAACAATCTGAAATTAATTGCTGAAGATCAGATTTCGGTTCTGTATTAATTGTTTGCAGTTGGAATTAAATTCCAACACGTCTCAGTTTGCCAGCGAATTCTTTCATGGTGTTTGGAATAGATTTTCAATGTAATTTCATCTTTCCAACCAGTTTTGCCATAGTTACACATCGACATATCCCTATGTCCTGGAAACAAAAAGACACGAAGATCAGTTGTTTCAATTGTCTCCTCCGCTTTCCAATCAAACCTGACGGTATTTACCTATAAACCACAACAGCGGAAAGTTGTAGGAAGCAACTAAAAATGTGTCGAATAACAAGGGAACAAACAGTTGGCAACCTTACAATTATTTGTTCACCAACTAGTGAAGAAGATTTGAGATTGGAATTTACTGCAAGAAAGGATGGTCTATTTTCCAGGAAAAGCATCAGGAATGTTACAGTCTAAAATTTTTTGTTTCTTTAGTTGGCATTTCAGTATCAATGGTACATCAACTACATAATAATAATTTGATTAATATTGTTGATATTCCTTTTGAGTGCTCTATGAACTACATCAAGGCAGTAGATGACCAAGTTACCAGGGCTTTGATTTCTGATCTCATTGTTTATGATATGGATTATGATGATGAAGAATGACTTCACCAATTCAATAATAATATTGCAGATTTGATGGCAAAGAAACTAACAAAAGTACCAAGATGTTCTTGAGAGAGTTCTATTTATTTATCTAGTGTATCCAGAACTCTTTCAAGAACATCTTGGGTAATTTTATTAATTTCTTTGTCATCACAATCTGCAATATTATTATTGAATTGGCTAAGCCAATTCTTCATCATCACAATCCATATTGTAAACATAGCTATCAGAAATCAAAGCCCTGGTAACTTGGTCGTCTATTGTCTTCATGTAGTTCCACAGTACTAGTCAAATTATTATCATCTACTTTACTTACCATTGGTATTGGAATGCTGACTAAAGAAGCCAGAAAATATAGATTGTAACATTCCCAGTGCTTTTTCTTGAACAGAGACCATCCCTTTCTTCCAGTAAATTCCAACTCTAATCTTGTTCAATAGTTGGCCACCCAATATTTGTAAAGTTGTCAATTATTTGTCCCCTTGCTATTCTGCACATTTTTACTTGCTTCCTGCCAGCTTTTCGTTGTTGTGGTTTATAGGTAAATATCTTCAGTCCATTGATCTTCACCGCAAGAACACTTCAACGAACTCTGTGACTAGAGTTACCTCCATGAAGCAATGTACATATCGGAAATAATTGAGAATATAATTCTACTACGTCAGACATCTTTCGCTAGTTTTCTCCAAAACATCGACGAGTTCTTGCGGGTGGATTTCTAGAGAAAAAGAGTCTTGTGGGTGGATTTATCAAACAGAGAAAGCTTTCGATGCACACAACGAACTGACCTCTATATAAATATATACCCTAGATGTGTTTAATACCCATAAAGAAGGTATTATTCGTTGTTGAGCAGATTACGAATATATACCCGAGATGTGTTTAATACCCATAAAAATGGTATTATTCGTTGTTCCGCAGATTACGAATATATACCCGAGATGTGTTTAATACCCATAAAAATGATATTATTAGTTGTTGGGCAGATTACGAATATATACCCGAGATGTGTTTAATACCCATCAAAATTCCATGAAACTATTTCGGTGTCTTCTGCAAAAAGCTCGATATATTTTCCTCCTCTAATTGATTCAATCGGAATGCTTTGAAACTTTCGTATGGATTTTCATCTTCATCTCTAGGAACTATTATGAAAGAATTATTATTGCTGTTAAAACGTATGTATTCAACGTCCGTTAGATTTTCGCATGTAGGCCGAATAGAATAATATCTTACATTAGATTTTCGCATGTAGGTCCATATAATAGAATTTTTAGGCGGCTGAAATAATTCATGGATAACCAGCCAGGCATACACCTTCGTATTGTTTAACTCGTAGCGATTGTTCGACTTACACGAGGCACAGGGTTTTGACAACCTTTTATCATCCACGGAATGATCTCCTCTGGAATGTGAAGCATCTGGAATGCCGAAGGTCCCTTGGGCTTGGGCAGCATCTGGCGATTGGTTGTTGAAAGAAGGTGAAGGGCCATTTGTTCAAAAGCAGATTGTGTGAGAAATAGTAAGATCACAACGTCTTTTATTATAGCTGCGTGGATAGGATGTTGGGTCGGTGGGCTTTCTCATATTGGTTTCGTGGAGAATCTGCAAAGCACTTTTATGCAGATGGCTAAATAGCAATGGTGATTTATAGAAAAACAAAACATCAGATCAGCGGACCACACCATGCAGTAATGAGTACATGAACGACGGGCTCTGATAGGATGTTGGGTCGGTGGGCTTTCTCATATTGGTTTCGCGGAGAATATGCAAAGCACTTTTATGCAGATGGCTAAATAGCAATGGTGATTTATAGAAAAACAAAACATCAGATCAGCGGACCATACCAGGCAGTAATGAGTACATGAACGACGTCATGCAGGGAACGGACATTGCCAGGGAGCAATGAACACATGGAGACTCTTATTTGTGCGATTATAGAAATATTAATGCGTGCTGATATGGCCGGTGTTTAACACCATATAACACCCTTGCTTGGTTTGTTATATGGTGTTAAACACAGCACCATGTCAGGTGCATTAATGTTTCTATGGTCATACATTTAGCAATTGCGAAAATCTAATGGACGTTGAATACATAGTTTTAACAGCAATAATAATTCTTTCATAATAGAATTTTTAGGCGGCTGAAATAATTCATGGATAACCAGCCAGGCATACACCTTCGTATTGTTTAACTCGTAGCGATTGTTCGACTTACACGAGGCACAGGGTTTTGACAACCTTTTATCATCCACGGAATGATCTCCTCTGGTATGTGAAGCATCTGGAATGCCGAAGGTCCCTTGGGCTTGGGCAGCATCTGGCGATTGGTTGTTGAAAGAAGGTGAAGGGGCATTTGTTCAAAAGCAGATTGTGTGAGAAATAGTAAGATCACAACGTCTTTTATTATAGCTGCGTGTCGGGTTTACGGCTTTGTTTTCCATCTTTTAATCTGTAAATAAATAACTCGCAAACATAACATAGGGTTTTCAAAGTTGTAAATTAAGTGTGTATATTGTTGTAATATATTTTTATGATTGAAAAATATAAATTTGACCAAGATTCTGTAAATAAATAACTCGCAAACATAACATAGGGTTTTCAAAGTTGTAAATTAAGTGTGTATATTGTTGTAATATATTTTTATGATTGAAAAATATAAATTTGACCAAGATTACAATTTTTTTTAATGATAGGAAAATATTAAAAATGAAAATGTATATCATATTGATTTAGTTTAGTCATTAATTTTATTATAATGTTATAATGGCTGCTATTTTATATTCAAGATATGTAATTGGATACATCTAAGTATCTAAGAAATTTATTTGGAAAAGTAAGTATTTCAAAATGTAAAGTAAATGAAAGTACTAATTAAATTCGTGAATATTAATTTAAATAAAGTTATTTGTTTTTTTAATTAGTTGAGATTCATTTTAAGGCGGAAACTACTAAAATCATTTAATTTCTTTTTACTATAAAAGTGTTTTGCATTTTAAGATATTTGATCTCTCTAGGTGCTTGGTAGATCCAAGATAGATCTAAATCAGTTTAATTTTCACACTTAAATAGACTAAAACAAAATTAAAATACTTAATTTTGAGCCAAGAGACCCTATATCTCCACTATTGGTTAGATTTCAAGTATGTTGAAATATTATTTTCAACTGGAGGCTCAGTCCTTTGCCATACCCTCCAATGATGTATCCCCCATTAAACAGTTGCAGCTCCAGCCCTTGCCTTAATTCACCATTACATAGTGATTTATTAAGAAATGGTGGTCATTCACATAATGGTGGTAATTTATTACAATTGGTAAAAATAGTAGACACAGGGTCTGCAGACATGGAGAATGTACCGCAACATCTAGAAATTTCAGGAATTAAACTTATTTGTCAGCCACTCCATACCTTGTTTTAATCTCTGGTCTTGTCATAAAAATTTCAAATAGTTTTTTTTTTGTTCACTCAATCTTTTTTTTGGTTTCCATATATGAAATGTAATGTTTATTTTCTTTCTGAGTAGTGTGAGCTCACGAGAGACAAAGTGCTCTTTGTAATGAACAAGAGTACAAAGATAGTTTTTTTTTTTATAATAGGCAGCAACACATATGTATGAATGAAAAATTTACACACACCAATGTAAGATATTTGAGCTGAAATAGAGTGTTTTGTAGATGCACAATAGTGCGGAAAAAACAGTGCAAAGTGTAGATGCAGCAGTGAAAAGACAGTGTGTTGATTTTAAGCAGTGCAAAGACAATGTGTTGATTTTAAGAGGAGACAGAGTATTTTGCTTTCTATAATGTACAACAGTGTAGACACAGTAATGTAATTTTTTTTGAGAGAGTGAAGTTTTTGAACTGCCTCTGAAGCAGCCTTGTTGTAATTCCTCTGTTAGAGGAAGTATTGTTAATGAATACAAAGTCCCTTTTGTTGTGCGTTGTTGAAACTCTGTTATCAGAAAATATTATTTTTGTTTTGTTGCGTCAAAAACAGATTGTTGCTGAAACAATAGTTTTGCGTTGCTGAAACACCGTATTCCGCAAACGATTTTTTTTTTAATTTCCCGTGTTAAAAACAGAGTATTATTCTCTGTTTGTCTATTCTGGAATTATCAGAAATTCCCAACATGGTATCAGAGCTTGTCCAGGCTTTTTGAAGGTGTCAAAGAAGTGAAGGAAGGATTTCTTGCTGCAGCAGCTTCTCCAACAGAGTGAAGATATTCAAGAAAGGATGTAGGTATTTCCCAGATTAGTTTTATGTGTTGCTGTTGAAGACAGACAGTGATTTTTAAATACACACTCTGTATTTTGAAGCATAGTTTAGAGTGCAAGAATGGCTAGCTCCAGCACCAGCACAAGCACTAGCACGAGTATGTCTAATACTCAGCTCCCACAATTTAATGGGAAAAACTATGACTATTGAGCAATAACCATGAGAGCCCTGTTTCCCTCACAAGATCTATGGGAATTTGTTGAATATGGGTTTGAAGAACTAGCAGATGAAAATGAGTTTAACAGATTAACTCAGGCAGAGAAAGATCTGTTGAAGAGCAATAGGAAGAAGGATTCAAAAGCCCTCGTATTTTTGTATCAAGCAGTGCATGAGAGTGTGTTTCCAAGGATAGCAGTAGCCAAGACATCCAAAGAAGCATGGAAAACTCTCAAGACATCCTATCATGGCAAGAAGAAATTAAAGACAACAAAACTACAATTGCTGAGGAGAGATTTTGAGAATCTTTGCATGAAGGAGTCAGACAATATTGACTCATTCTTCAGACATGTAATTGGTCTAGTCACACAGATAAGGACTCATGGAGAAATTCTTGAAGAAAGGAGGATTGTGGAGAAACTATTGAGGATCCTGCCCTCAAAGTTTGATGTGATTGTCACCACCATAGAAGAGACAAATGATCTCTCAAACTTCTCAATTGATGACCTACATGCATCACTGATAACACATGAGCAGAGGTTGAGTAGAAATGAAAAATTATCTCTAGAGCAAGCCTTTAAGAAAAAGATGTCTTTTGGAAGTGGTAGAGGTCAAGGAAAAGGAAACAAGAGAGGAAGAGGCAGAAGCCAAAACAGAAGTGGAAGAAACAGTCCAGCAAATGCTCAAGGAAGAGGCGGGAATCCAAATCAGAACCAAGGCCAAGGCAGCAGTCAACAAAGTGGACAACATCATGCTCAAGGACAAAGGTATGAAAAACCCATTGTCCAATGTTATTATTGTAAAAAATATAGGCATTATGCCAATGAATGTAAGAAGAAGCAGCATGATATGAATAATATATCTACTGCAAATATCACTAGAAAAATATCAGCCAAAATAATGTGCATTTAGCTTGTAACACGGCTGAAACAAACAGTGATGATATATGGTTTCTAGACTCTGGTTGCAGCAACCATATGATAGGAAACATAGCCTTGTTTTCGAAATTAGGTCAAAATGTGAAATCACAAGTCACACTTGGGACTGATAGTAAAATTTATGTTATGGGAAAAGGAGAAGTTAAAATATTTACAAAGAAAGGTGAAAAGAAAACCATAGCAGATGTCTATTATGTGCCTGGAATGAAATGTAACCTCTTGAGTATTGGTCAGCTTGTTCAAAAGGGGTACAATGTTTTCTTTGTGAATGATGTATGCACCATCATGGATAGAGCACCCAGCAAAAGATGTATTGCTGAAGTGAAGATGACAAGGAACAGGATGTTCCCTCTCACAATAAAGACAGATTTGAAAAATAAAGAAGTAATAGCAGCAATGTCACAAGAGGCTTTCCAAAGCGTACCAAAGGATGAAAATTGGTTGTGGCACTTGAGATTTGGACATCTCAACTTTGCAGGTCATAACTTGTTGAGTAGAAAAATAATGGTAAGAGGATTACCATTGATAGAGAAACGGGACAGCCTTTGTGAAGGTTGTATCTTGGGGAAACAACATAGAGAAAGTTTTCCATCCGGGAAAAGCATAAGGGTAAAAGCAACCTTAGAGATTGTGGACTCAGATTTATGTGGACCGATGCAAACTCCATCACTAGCAGGCAGCCAATATTTTCTAACATTCATTGATTATTTTACTAGAAAAACTCCGGTTTATTTCATGAAGAACAAAAGTGAAGTGTTTGAAATATTTTGAAATTTGAAAGCACTTGTAGAAAACCAAAGTGGGCTACATATTAAATTTCTAATAAGTAATAGAGAAGGTGAGTATATCTCCAAATAATTTCTATGTTTTTGTAGATAAAATGGAATTCACAAACAGTTTACCAAAAGGTACACTCCGCGGCAAAATGGAGTTGCTAAAAGGAAGAACAGGAAAATCATGGATATGGCGAGGAGCATGTTGAAGGCAAAGCATTTGCCAAATGATTATTGGGCTGAAGGTGTACATTGTGTAGCATACATTTTGAATAGATGCCCTACAAAAGCAGTGATGAACAGAGTGCCGGAAGAAGCATGGAGTGGGAGAAAGCAAGGAGTCACCGACATGAAAGTTTTTGGATGTGTGGCTTATGCACACATTCCAGATTAGCTAAGGAAGGAGTTGGACAGCAAAGGGGAGAAATGTATTTTCATTGGATAGAGTGAGGAATCCAAAGCTTACAGGTTGTATATCCCATCTACCAAGATGTTTTTTGTGAGCAGAGATGTTCAGTTCATTGAGGAGGAAGCTTGGGATGGAAGCATAGAGAAAACAGTGAATGTTAAAAACTGTTTGTCTCATGATGAAGATGATGAGGAGATGGCTGAAACACATCCCCAAACAGTAGCACCAACACAAGGGCAGCAAGAGACACCCTTGAGGAGAAATGAAAGTGCTTCTCCAAGCACACCACGAGGAGGAAATTCAAGTGCTTCTTCAAGCACTTGTACGCCAAATGAAAGAGGTAAGAAGTTCAGAAATTTAAGTGATATTTATGAACAAGAGGCAACAAATGAAGGTATGAATTCTTTGTTTGCTTTATATTGTCATGTTGATGACCCTATTGATTTCGAAGATACTATTAAGGATAGGAAATGGATAGAAGCTATGGATGAGGAGATCAATGCCATAGAAAGAAACAAGACATGGGATTTAGTTGAACTACCAAAAGGAAAGGAAGTCATTGGAGTTAAATGGGTCTACAAGACCAAGAGTAATGCTGAAGGCAAGATAGAAAGACACAAGGCAAGACTTGTTGTCAAAGGATATAAGCAGCAGTTGGGAGAGACTATGAGGAAACTTTCGCAGCGGTTGCTAGAATGGAAACCGTGAGAGTAGTGCTATCCATAGCAACACAAAACAAGTGGTAAGTTTACCAAATGGACGTGAAGTCAGCATTTCTCAATGGAGTGTTAATGGAAGAGGTTTACATTGAACAACCTCCAAGCTATGAAAAGAAAGGCCAAGAGCACAAAGTGTGCAGATTGAAGAAAGCTCTTTATGGGATGAAGCAAGCACCAAGAGCATGGTACAACATGATAGATTCCTATCTACTGGAAAATGGATTTGAAAAGTTTGAGGGATAACCCACCCTCTACATGAAAGAAAAGGATGGTAAAATACTAATTGTTGTGTTATATGTTGAGGATGTTATTTTCACAGGTAATGATGATTATCTCATTGAAAATTTCAAAACAGTCATGAAAGAATAATTTGAAATGACTAACATGGGTTTGCTGAAATACTTCTTAGGAATGGAAGTAGATAAAAATGAAAATGAGATCTTTATCTCACAAGCAAAATATGTAAATGAAGTGTTGGAAATATTTAATATGCAGGACAGCAAGGCAACAATCACTCCCACAGTGATGGGATTAAAACTCAACAAAGAGGACAGCAACAAAGATTTTGATCCTAGTTTGTACAAGAGCATAGTTGGCAGCCTTATGTATTTGACTGCAACTAGGCTGGATATTATGCATGCTGTTAGTTTAATTTCCAGATTCATGGAAAGGCCAAAAGAAGCACATTGGCAGGCAGCAAAAATAATTCTGAGGTATGTTAAAGGTACTAAAAGGTTTGACATTTTATATAGCGCTTCAGAATGTTTAGATTTAGTTGGACACACTGATAGTGATTGGGCTGGAAGTGTAGATGATTAGAAAAGCACATCCGGTTATGTTTTTCACATGGGTTCAGGAGCTATTTCATGGGCTTCTAAGAAACAACCTATTGTAGCGTTTTCTACAACAGAGGCTGAATATGTGGCAGCTACAGTAGCAACATGTCAAGCAGTTTGGATGAGAAGGATGTTAAGGAGTTTAGGCCAAGAGTAGGCAAAAGGAACTGTGATTTATTGTGCCAATAGCTCAGCTATTGCATTATCCAAGAATTTTGTGTTTCATAAGAGAAAGAAACACATTGACACAAGGTTTCATTACATCAGGGAATTGGTAAGCAATGGAGAAATTGTTTTAGTACATTGCAGAACTCAGGAGAAGGTTGGAGAAATTCTAACCAAACCATTGGGACAGAAAGTTTTGAGTTTTTGAGAAAATGTCTGCGTATGACTGATAACCCAGCAGATGAAACTAAAGGGGAGTGTTGAAATATTATTTTCAACTGCATGCCCAGTCCTTTGCCATACCCTACAATGATGTATCCACCATTAAACAGCTGCAGCTCCAGTCCTTGCCTGAATTCACCATTACACAGCGATTTATTACGGAATGGTGGTCATTCGCGAAATGGTGGTAATTTATTACAGTTGGTAAAAATAGTAAATACCAGGTTTTACTGCGGACATGGAGAATGTAATGGAACATCCAGAAATTTTAGGAATTAAACTTATTTGTCAGCCCCTCCATACCTTGTTTTAATTTCTAGTCTTGTCATAAAAATTTCAAGTAGTTTTTTTTTGGTTCACACAATCTTTTTTTTTGGTTGCCGTATATGAAATGTAATGTTTTTTTTCTTTCTGAGTAGTGTGAGCTGACCAGAGACAGAGTGTTCTTTGTAATGCACACCAGTACAGAGATAGTTTTTCTTTTTGTAATATGCAGCAACGCGTATGTATAAATGAAAAACTTACACACACCAGTGTAAGATTTTTGAGGTGAAATAGAGTGTTTTGTAGATGCACAACAGTGCAGACACAACATTGCAAAGTGCAGACATAGTAGTCCAAAGACAGTGTGTTGATTTTTAGAGGAGACACAGTATTTTGCTTTCTGTAATGTACAACAGTGCAGACACAGTAATGTAATTTTTTTTGACAGAGTGAAGTTTTTGAATTGCCTCTGAAGCAGCCTTGTTGTAATCCCTCTGTTAGAGGAAGTATTGTTAATGAATACAAAGTCCCTTTTCTTGTGTGTTGTTGAAACTCTTTTATCATAAAATATTTTTTTTTTTTTTGCTGCGTCAAAACCAGAGTGTTGTTGAAACACCAGTTATGCGTTACTGAAACACCATATTCCGCAAATGATTTTTTTTTAAATTTCCTGTGTTAAAAAGAGAGTGTGAAAAACAGAGTATTATTCTCTATTTGTCTATTCTAGAATTATCAGAAATTCCCAACAAAGTATAAATGGTTAACGTTTAACATTCAACAAATTTAATCTGATGTCAATGTTTCCCCTAGTTAAAAATTGATTTTATTATTATGAATAAACAAAATATAAATTCAATATTGGTTTTACGGAAGTGGAATTTATATGTGGGTTCAATTAAAAAATAATAATAATACGTTAAAAGTGTGTTTATATTTGAGAGTAGTTGCACATATACTATATGAAAAGGTGAAAATAAAAACTAGAACTTCAACAAGCATTTCTGAAAGTTTTAGAAGCGATATCCAAGTCAAGCAAGGTGGTTTGAAGAGTGGTTAAATTCAGAAGGGGGTGATGGTATCCATTTTTGCAAGTTTTTGTAAGGCATCTTTTGTATGTAGTTGACCTTATTATGATCGCTAAATCTGTTCTTGGTTTGCAAAAGCACTTACTGTCCCTTAAGAATTTTTGTAGAAGGGTGGGGACGCAAGTCAATATTAGAAAAATCAAAGTAATGGTTTTCTCTAAAAAATGAAAACATAACCAACATAAGTTCCACTTGGGAGGCAACATTTTGGAAGAAGTTGTGGATTACAAATACCTCATAATTGAAATAAAAGAACTTTGGGGGATTGGAAAGCATTTTATGCTTTTCAAAATAGGTTTAGAGACGAAGAGTTATGGGACTTGAAAACCACTCAAACTCATTTTGGGTTTCTAGTGATTCCAGTGATTCTCTATGGTTGTGAAGTGTGGGAGAGCAGTACATCTAACATGCAGTGTAAACAAATTGAGAAAATTGAGAAGCGTTTGATTACAAACAAATTCAAAATTACAAGTGTAGTTCTTTACTCTATTTTGTTAACTGAAAGAGGGGCTTCTCTTATTGAAGAAATTTCTATTGTGCGAGTCATAAGGTATTTAAAGAAAGGTGAGTAAATGGAAGAGTGCAGATGGCCTAAGGTTGTCCTTAATGACATATTGTGCAAAAGAAAAAATACTTAGATGGAGAAAAATAACAGATGGTTTATTAAATGGGGTATTTTGTTGAACATGTGTCTGATAAATAGTAAAGAGATAAAATATTTTGTTATGGATAAGTTCCACAAGGGTACATGGGATAAAGAGCTAGGGGAAAGAAAAAATACCATATTGAGGTGTTTTAATCCCACTCATAATCATCAACAAAAAGCATACATAGAGGCCAATATTTCTTGGAGAGCCAAAATTCTTATTGCTTGGTTAAGGATTAATTCTCATCAACTCTGTTGTGAAACAAGGTACTGGAAAAGGACAAAAGAAGCATGGGAGGAAAGAGTATATATTTTTTGTTCTTCTAGAAAAGTGGAAATAGAAAAGAATTTCATTTTAGAATGTGAGGCCTTCAAAGACAACAAGGAAAGTTATGTAGATATTCTAGCATCTAGCTCTTGGGATAATCCATTTAGCAAGGGGTTTGTCAAGAAGCTATGAGCATTTATTGTGAGGTTTCACAAGAAAATGGTCAAATACATCAACCCAATGAAGAAGCATTCTGTCCCATAATCTATATTTAGCCTTGTGGACATTATAATAATTTTCCTTCTTTCTTTCTTATGGTAATGTAAACAATACTAGTTAATCATATTTCATAATTTTTTGTGGTGGCATTCCACAATACAATATTTTAATAGTTGTTTTATTTCATTATAAAATTTTTATGTGTCTATATTTAAGTTAAACTAAAGGTACTAGCTACTATGTAGTCCTTGTTAATTATTGTTTTATATTAAATGAATAAAAAGAATATACATTAAAAAACTTGATGCCTATTTATTTTTCTTAGATATTATAATTTATTTGATTTATTTATTTTTAACTATGTTCGATAAGTTGGTTTATTTTGGAATAGAAATTCCATCATTTTAATTTAATTTTACATAATTATTAGATCGATAGGTGGTAATTTCACCTGCATGGAATATTTTAGGATGTTGTTAGTAGTATATGTTGGCAATATTGTCATTGATGGCAAAGGAGCAGAAAGGTAAGCAGGAGCATGGCACAAAGGAGAAGCAGATACATTGATGGGCTGACACAATATTGATGTTGGCATGTTGATGGCTTGATGCTTGGATAATGTTGTAGAGATTGTTTAATGAATAATTTGTGGTGAGGCTAGTTTGTTATTAAAGGGAATTGTTGTGATGCAAAGGCAAGACTCCATGAAAACAAAGGAAAATCTCCATGACAGCAAAGGCAGATTCCATGATAGCAAAACAAGACAAGACTCAAGAAGGTTGAGGCAACGACATAAAGAAAAGATGAATTTGAACATATATATGGCTTTACAGAGTGAATGTCGCATACATGTGCTTGCATTATTTTCATATGTTGTGTGCATATTGTTTACATTGGAGAATGCTTGCATGTGTTGCGGTGGTGTAATGTGGTTTTTTCCACTATGTTGATATTGACGCACCTAATAATTATATATGGTTGAAATAATATGTAGTGGAGCAATCATTTATTTTATAATATTAAAAGTATAAAGAATTTGGAAATGAATGAGTGGAAGGAAAAGAGTCAAGCATGTTCACTTTATATCCTAGTTATATACCTTTATGATATCGTAGTGTTTTCCAAGTCAGATCAATAGCATTTGGATCATCTTAGGCAGGTCTTTATTAAGTGTAAGAAATATGGCATCTCGCTAAATCCTAAAAGTTCTTTATTTGGTTTGGAAGAAGGAAAACCATTAGGCCACATTATCTCCAAAGATGGAATTTGGATTGATCCAACCAGGATTGAGACTATTTTGCAAATAGCTCACCCCAGGAACATTAAAGAACTTTAGGCATTTTTAGGAAAAATAATTTTTTTAAGAATATTCATCTCGAACGTAGCTGAATTGATTAGACTATTAAATAACATGTTGAAGAAAGATTCAACTATTAAATGGATAGTAGAGGCTAAAAAATCATTCGAAGATATAAAACTAGCCTTGACTCAAACACAAGTCCTCATAAGTCCAATGTTTGACAAAGAATTTGTCATTTTTTCTTTTGCATCTAAACATAGTATTATTGCAGTTTTACTACAAAAGAATGATCAGGGATTCCAACAACCAATAGCCTTGTTTAGTAAAGCTCTAAGTGATTCATCCTTAAAGTATAACATAACAGAAAAACAAGCTTTTACTTTGGTACAAGAAATCAAAGATTTCAAAGTATATATCTTGTATTCTCACATTATAGCTTATGTTCCCAATGTTGTAGTCAAAGACATTCTAACGCAGATTGGAATTGATGGAAAGAGGGGAAAGTAGATAGCTATCGTATTAGAGTATGACATAGAGATTAAACCTACAAAATTAATCAAATGCCAAGGGCTGGCTAAACTTATGGCTGAAACGAATTGTGAAGCCCTAGGTATAAATTTTATTCGAGGACTAGATAATGAAGAGGAGATGGCGACTCCATAGATAAGCCAAGCCTTTTTAGACTCACCTTGATATGCTGATATAATATACATTCT
Source organism: Pinus taeda (assembly GCA_000404065.3). NCBI lineage: Eukaryota > Viridiplantae > Streptophyta > Pinopsida > Pinales > Pinaceae > Pinus > Pinus taeda. The sequence continues at coordinate 1,585 of APFE031235785.1, read as the reverse complement.
ACAAAATTTACAAGCTCCTCGAGGGTTGTCCAGAACTAAAAGTAGGTTCTTGAAAATGAAACCTTTGAAATTTTACATAATGGATAATACTTTATTTTGGAAAAATCATCAAGCCATTTTGTTAAATTGTTTAAGGAAGAATCGAACAAAGTACTACAAGAATTTCATGTAGGTGATTGTGGAGGACACCTCTACTAGAAGACAACAGTTGATAAAATCCTAAGATCTGGATTTCATTGGCCAACCTTGTTTTCTGATGTAAAAAAGCTTGTAACATCCTACCACAAGTGTCAGATCTTTAAAGGAAAAAGAAATCTTTTGCCTTTACCTTTGAAACCCATTTCTACTGAAAAACCATTTCAATAATGGGGTCTAGACTTCATTGGCGAAATTCACCCCACCTCTTCTACTCAACATAGATGGATACTGACTACCACATATTAATTTAAAAAGTGGATAGAAGCCATTCCCTCTAGACAAGCCACTGATACTATCATCATAGATTTTCTAGGGGCCAATATTCTATCTAGATTTGGCAGTCTAGACAAAATTATCACAAACAATGATGAAGCATTTAAATAAAAAAGGATGATTGATTTCTACCATAAATACCATATAACCCTTGGTCACTCTACAACCTCTTATCCCCAAGGAAATGGACTTACAGAATCCTCCAACAAAAGCTTAGTGAATATTATTAAAAAATTGTTGGAAGACAATAAGAAAACATGGAACAAGAAACTGATAAATGCTTTGTCGGCAAACAGGCTTACAACTGAGAAATCCATTAGTACGAGTCCCTATCAGTTACTCTATGGAATGGAAGCAGTTTTCCCTTCATCATTAGGAATAACAGTAATGAAACTACTGTAGGAATCCCAAGTCGAGCCAAATGATATTCAGAGGAGAATCAATCAGACCATTCATTTGCATCAAACCAGGGAGGAAGTATACATTAGAGCCCAAGCACTACAAGAAAAACTTAAGAAATTTTTTTATAAAAGAACCAACGCAGAAGACTTCTATCTTGGTGACAAAGTTTTGAAGTGGGACTCCAGAAGGGTCGACAAACCAAAACATAGGAAGTTTGACTTCCTGTGGAAAGGTCCATACATGATATATGCCTTTAGAGGGAATGATTCTTATTTTCTCAAAGAGTTAAATGGTGCAGAGTTAGAAGGAGGACGAGTCAATGGTCAAATGTTGAAGCACTACATTGATCCAAGTTACTAATTTTATCAATTTCAGTTGTACATAATATATCCTCCAAAATGTTCAAGTGTTGATTGGATGGTTAAGTTGTGGAGTTAAAGCTCGAAGAGAAGGCCCTAAGCTTCGAATATTGTCACTATCATAGATATCAATAAAGCAGCAGAATCAAAGGAAATTAGAGAGTAAAATCACAATCTCTCAGAAGGCCATTGGTCTACATTTCTTGACTTTCCACCAGGGAAATCCATCCCCAAGTGGAGCCATTATTATTTTCTTATAACAATATGTGTCATAATTTATGATTGACTTAGTTATCTCCAAAATATGTACATACCTTTGCTTCTGCAAATGTTTTCCATATTTGCAAAAAATA
>APFE031235779.1:216798-251133 GCA_000404065.3 Pinus taeda | reverse complement strand
TGTTGCTACAGAGGCTAGTAAAGAAATGATTTGGTTACAAAGGTTTATGGGTGAATTGGGTAAGGAGCATGATATGGGCACATTATACAGTGATAGCCAAAGTACCATTCATCTTGCAAAGAACTCATCATTTCATTCCAAGACTAAAAACATACAGCTCAAGTACCATTTCATACGATTAGTGTTGCAAGATGGAGAGTCGAAGCTGGAAAAGATACACACTAGCCAGAATCCTACAGATATGCTAACAAAAGTTGTAACCAGGGAGAAACTGAGAATATGCTCAGCTTCAATTGGTCTTCAAGGATGATGATGAAGATGAGAAACAACCAAGTCCAAAGAGGAGTCATCGTCCAGCAAATGAAGTAGCAGTGGAGTTGCTACAATCATTCTCCAAGTCTGAGATTGTTGAGTGCGGAGCATGATTGTTCAAAGGTTTTTGTTTCAGCCGTATTTATAACCCAGGAAGTTTGTACACCCATCCACACGGGCGGGTGCGGGGTGGACTTTCATCCTCCCTGCGGGGATTCAGGGAGGGGTGGGGTGGGTGGGGGGGTTGTGGCAAATCCCCCTTGTTAGGGGATACGAGGGCAAACGGTCCCCTGCAGGGGGTTTCGGGGATTAGCCCCGAAGCTAAAAATAGATGTAAAATTGCCTTGTAAAAGTATAGTAATTTCTAGTCAATCTGGGTTGTTCATTAGGCGGATGATCTGATGGTAGAACTTATGTTTAGTTTAGGGTTTTTTTCCCTTTAAGGCAACGCCTCTCTTCATATGAGGGCATTGTATTTGAGGCTGTGTAATAGATGTGTATTCTCCGAGTAAGAAACAGAGAGGTGAGACTGTGAGAGAAAACATAGGATATTACATTGGATTTGCTGTAGGTTGTGTCCCTTCATTTTGCTGGATAATAGAAAAGAAGGACTGGTTGTTCGGGGTGGACATAGCCCAAATTGGGTGAAACACGTATACCTGTGTCTCTCTTGTTTTATGTGTTTTATGTGTTTATATTTCTGTAATATTTTATGTGTTCCTTTGCTTTTTAATATATAATTTTCGAACGCATTCAACTATGCAAAGATCCAGTCCACCATCAGTGCAGCAAACACATTGAACTACACATGCACTTCATCAGAAAGCTCATTCAGTGCAATATTGTACAACCGATGATCAAGTTGTAGACATCTTTTTAAAGGCTCTCACAGAGATAAAGTTTACTAAACTTCGATTTATGCATGGAGTTCAAGAAATTTTCACTAAGGGGGGATAAACTCTAATTCCTCCTTCCTTCTCCTATTATGTCATCTTTGTACATCCTTCAATCCTATCCCAAGTTGTTCTTAAGGGGGAATGTAAGGATATTTCAACACATATGAAATAATTAAGTATAACTTGGTCTAGTGTATAGTTAGGTAAAGTTTGTTTCTTTAGTATTTACTTTTTGTAACTTACAATCCAATGGTCACGATATGCTCTAAACATGAATTGATCAGATGGTTCATTGTCTCCTCAGTATTACTGACACTTGATCCATGGCTTAACAACTGATTGGTACATGACATCTATTTAAAGAGCATGGAGGGTCATTTGTTAGGTGATCATTCATTAGAGAAGCTTATTTAAATTTTCTTCCTTTTACATTAATAAATTGCATGAAGTCGCCGTGTTGGTTCAGGCGATAGACTGTTTCCCTCTTTGAGGGTTTTCACTTCATCAATAATACTAGTGTACTGATCTATGATATGTTTGTGAGCGGTGTCCTTTGGTGTTCTATCTAATGAACTTACCCTGTAAATTCTTATAAGATAAGGCTTGCAGCACTACCAACCCACCTTTTTTAAGTTCGGGAGATAAGGCAAGAGTTCTGCAAATGGATAATGTTGGGTGACTTAGTGGAGCAGCACGAGTTGAGCATCAGGGAACATCAACATAGTAGACTTATTCCATGTGTACGCATTCCTGCATTAGCTCCTTCCCATGGGATGGATTGGCAAGATATGATGAGTTGGAACTCTATCAATGAGATTATTCCTAGCAGGATATCCTTAACGAAGGGAATATTGTAGCTTAGGCCCTTAGGCATGGGCAGTCATAGAGGGATGGAATGATATCATAACCCATAGGTTCTGGGACTTTGGTGACATTTGGATCTCGATGAATATATTGAGGGGAGGATTAGCCAAAAGATTCTTTGGGATCTAGGTATCAAATGATTCATTAAGGATCATTTATCATGGAGGCATGGAATGACACAATGGTTTGTGTGATCCAGGTATCGTTATACATATTCTTTTGTTGTGGATAGAAGTGGATTACTTGAAAGAAAGCAATCTTTGGGCGAGTGGATTTGTAATATTCCCTTTTCTTGATGCGGTCAAAATGGATGGAATTTAAACATGGTACTTGCCATGGTATTTTCCCATGGGATCCGTCCATAATAATTTCCTTTTGTTTTCTAAGGGAAAATAATAAAATAAGCTTTCTATAGAGTCTCTGAATCCTATTAATAGGAGTTAGTCATTTGGATCATCCTAAGCTATTTATCCATTTTGACTTTGTTGAGGACTTTGCAAGGCCAGTTCTAGTTTGATCTTAGGGATAAAAACCCTGTGGGAGTCATTTAAATGGTGGATCCATCCAGGATATATGATTTTTCTTCAATGTTGTGATTTCTCATTTGATGAGTAGCCTTGCATGCCATTGGCAATGGTTTTTTATGTTAAATATTCTGGCATGTATCATTTGTAGTAACTAATTAAATAAAATGGTTGTAGTTCCATATCCATTATGTGTTCTCATTTTTGTTGAAATATTATGTTAATTACAACACTATAGTGTGCTAAATCTATTATAATTTTTAATGTTTGGGATCTTACAATAAAAATTAATTGTTGCAAGAATTATTATTAGCATATTTCCACAGGTATGAGGCGCTAAAGACATAATTAACTTGTCAACTTTCCTTAGTCAGGATGCAAGGTTCATATCAAAACTTTCAAAGCACTTATGCATGATCTCATAGACACTACATACTTTAACAATGCAACCATCCTTGGCCAAATTTGGTGTCTAAATTTTATTATTTCAAGTGTAGACAAAATGGCAATACTTACATTTTACAATAAAACTATTCATCAAAATTAGGTGGTTTATTTTCTATGTTTGGATGTATAAGTCATGAAGTCATATTTATATGGAAAAGTGAGGATTATAAACATATAATTGATGTAATCAAACCTAATTAAAGTTGAATCTATCATAAAAACACCTTATAAAAGGAAGAGAGCTTACAAAATTTCCCCCATTGCAGGTTATGGTTTTTCCCAATCGAATCCTTCTTTTCTATTTCTATCTCTCTTCATATTTTTGTGATATATTTAGTTTCTTTAATTTTGTTAATGTTCTTGTGATTATTTTCATGTTATACGTGTATTGTTTACACCCCATTCTCTCAACTTTCAAGGCTTCTGGATATTTTCTTCCAATATCTAGATCATTTGTACCAAAGCAAGTTACCATTCCATGTGAACTAGGGTTTGAAGCATATTTTAGTCTCAAGGTTTTGTAGTAGAATCCAACTTACTTTTGGAACATATGGAGACGATATTTTCAACCATACATTGTAAGTATTAAATTTATTTCACAAATGTCACAGTGTTTTCTACTCTCGAATCTTCATTCGCCATTATAGGAGCATTCTTACATGGATTCACTACATCCATTGGTTTGTAAAATTTTATATTTTTTAGGCTTTCCATGCTATCGACAAAGGCTTCATGGCCCCTAAAGCATCCCTTGTTACTCTACAAGCCCTTTTCATCCTTTGCAGCCCTCTACGCTCAGTGTTTCCACACATTATTATTGTAGATTTATACAACCATGCCATAACCTAAACACTTGTTTGCAACATATACAAGATTGGGTGATCTCATTTCACCAATTTCTTATCTAACTAATAGTGGTATCACTACCATAGACAAAAAATCATAGATGGAACATAGAGAAACAATCTTCATCCAACTTTATAAAAGTTACAAGACTTTTATGGAGCATTTCAAAGGGTGCATAGTGGCTCATATTAAATTATTTTCTATTAGATCAAATGGATGTTTTATAGAATTTGATTTTATTTCTTGGTTTGATGAATATCTTTGATTGAAGACACACTTGTATGTAAATATGTGCAACTACATGTATATATTTAGTTCCAAGAATGATTTCCTCACTCCTCGTATCATGAAATAAAAAATATTGTATATTAATGGAAATGATTCTGTAATACCTCAAATTGGTCTTTGATGGAAATCAATTTCATAATCTATAACAAAAGTTATTATAAAATATGTAGTGGGAGGTCCATTTCCAGAACAATAAACAAGGTTATGGGTCATCCAAAAGCCGATTGTTATGGGTAAACACAAAAAAAAATTCTTCAAGCTTACCATTTCCAAATTTGTTACAAACCATTGATAAACACATAGTTGGGTAAGCGAAAAAAAAAAAAAAAACCTTATCCAAGCTTATCATTGCAAACTTAGAATGGTTCACAAACCCACAGTTATTTGCTAACAACACAAAATACCTCTCTTCATTTCCACTTGACACATTGTAATCATGATGATTATGGGTCATTCACAAACACATGGTATGGATTAAGCACACAAAACCCTTCTCTTCATTGGTTTACAACACATTGTAATGATTGTAATACATTTAACATAATGGGGTCCCTCATTTTTGTAGCATGGGTGAATGATAGAGACCATGATTCTTTAAGGGGGGGAAATTGACCCAAACCATAAGGGGGAATAATATTCTAATTTTGGATGTATAAGCAAGTAGTTTGATTTAAGTAATAATAGATAAATAATGGTGAAAATGTAGCAAGGAATGTCTTCTTTGAATTGTGCATTAGTCAAAGATGCCAGTTCGAATTCAAAGTTGTCAGTTAACATGTGTAGTGTGGTCTATCGTTGAGTTGTTGTCAGTTAATTCGAGTGAGATGGAATTCCATGATTTGTGGACTAGTTTATGGCTAAAATTAGCTATCTAATGGAGTTGACTCTAGTGTCTATCAATTAATTGATCTCTAGTTCTATAATAGAGATAGATTTGAGATTACTTGGGTAGTTGAATTTCTGTTAACTAAACTTACTCTGAGTTAACCAATTCGAGCTATTAAAATTTTCCCTAGTAGGTCATGCAATTTGAATTCACTATATAAAAAAGGTCATTGGTGAGGGTCATGCCTGTGATGGACCTTTAAGGTCCATCACCAATTCTTCCTATTGTGATAGTCCTTAAAAAAGCATTGTTGTGAGTGTCTATAGTGATGGTCCTTTAAGGTTTGTCACCAAAGCCATTTTCAATGAAACTTTTGGCGAGGGCCATCAAAGGCTCATCACTAATTATCTCTTTGGTGACACTTCTAGTGACGATTTTTTGTTGACACTTACCAATGCTCTTTTTTGTTACTTTTGGTGATGGTCAAACAAAGTTTGTCATTATTGATCATTCCGATGAGTTTTTGATGATGTTATGTGCTTGTTACTATATTGTTTTTCAAAAGGTGATGTTTTAAGACCATTGTTGTGGAGTCTTTTTTATTGTGTCCAAGGCCATAGTGGTTAGAGTAAGTGAATTTGTTAAGAAGTAATTAGTGTGTATAATCTTCCTCAAGTAATGAGAATATATTTTTCCTGTGATTCAACACATGACTCATCTATATTAGCTTTATTATCTAGAAAATTCCCTTTAGATAAAGTTCCGCTAGTGTGTGCGGGAACTACATTATTTAATACATAATAAAACTCTGTCAATTCTACTAATGAGAGAGACCTAGCACTCCTCAACACTCCTCGCATGCCTTAACATGCTTTGGCACAGACTAACATTCCTTGGCACATCGCATGTCTTGGAACATATTTATAACTAGAACATCTTGCCATGACTAGGATTCCCAAGCACATGTTGGCATGCCCTAGCATTGCATAGCACTCCCCTAGAATGTGTTGGCATCCCCTATAGTCCCTAGCATGCCTTGCAAGACCTTGGCATGTATTGGAATGTATTATTAGTTTGCTTAGCATGCCCCTTTTGAAAAATATAAAGTCCCAACTTATTATCAATCTTCATTTCCTTTCATTTTATCTTGGTTATTCGTTCTATTTCCTTGACACTCCATGACACATATTGGCATACACTAGTGCCCTGCACATCCTAGTACGCCTTAGCAACTGGCATGTCTTAGCATACCATAGCACTATTTGGCACACGTTAACACACCCTAGAAATACCTAGCACACGCTGGCACTTTGTTGGCTTAGGGGGTCCTGACACAGGTTCAGAGTTAGTTGGGCCAACCAACAAAATCCTACATCGCTGGCCCTTTCGGAAACAACCCATGTAGCACAGGCTGTAGTCTCACTCGAAGCAATATTTGGGGATGCAAGAACCAAGTTTCTACATCGCACCTTAGAGGTTCCTTCACGCACATCAATAGACATTCTAGGGTTCGTTACTATAACTAAGTTAAAACTACCCTCATACCTTCGTGAAGGACTACGATCAGCCCTTGCAGACCTTAAATAGTCAATTTACCTACTTTCACGCATCAAAAAGCAACCCTAGATCATAGTTCTCGTAGATCTACTTAATCCATTAGAAATCATAAGAGAAATGGTCCATACCCTCACAGAAGTGGCTAAGAATTCATTGCATATGTTTCTAAGACTAATTCAATAAATGTGTGTAGCATTCAATCATTATTTCATAAAACATATCATTAATCAGCAACATATAACATAAACAAATGCAATGGAAATACACAATAATTCTTCAAAAAGTTGTCTTTATTAATCATTCATTCATAGGGTACAGACTCTCTACCTTGTGCACACAGTTACAACGGTCCACACACTCCGCTGCAGACTCTACCTAGGCATCTTACGCACTCAGCTGTATAGGCTTGCCTTTCTCTACCTAAGCATAAGAATCAGATCCTTCCTACCTTACCTTTGGCTCAAGACAACAAAAAATCTTTAATGTACCCAAATCTCTATCCAAAGTTATCCCTAATATTTGCTAAGAATCAATTATTTATAGCTTTCCTAATACAATACCATGGCCCTCAGCTCATGGGTGAGTCTTCAAAACTTACCAAAAACAAGGGGCTAAAGCACCTTTGACTCGATCTATCTGTGCACTCCGTGTCCACATTTTGTGAAGACTTTACCTCTTTTTAGAATTTTTTTAAAAAATAACTAAGTTTAATTTAATTATACCCCTAGGGACCCTATCCCAATAGGCTCCCAACACAAAGATCATGACTTGCCCTCGAGTCGCTGAGCTGGTTGTTCCACTTTTTGGTGGAGTTCACTAAATGCCTTAGTCAAGTCCTGGAGCTCTGCAATACTCTATTCTGCTTCTTGTTGTACCTCCTAGACTAGTTTCTCTTGTGTTGTCCCCTCTACTATTAGTTGTGTAGTCTGCTATGTTTGTTTCATGGTCTTCAATTTCTCATGACTGTTCTGTGAAATTTGCCAGGATTCCTCTGTCCAAGGCTCAAGCCGGGCTCTAAGCAAGGACTGCTTGTTTTGCAATTCCTGGATCTGCATCAATTTTCCCTTGCCTTCTTGCAAGTGCATGAAGTGCTGGACTAGTGCGACATCTGCGTTAGCATACTAATCTCATCATATTGTTGTTGTGCTTCCCTATTTTTTGTGTTGAAATGTTGCAGCGTAGGATCCTCCTGCAGTGTATCCCATAGGCCCATCACCTGAGTGAAGAGCTGGTCGCAACCCTCAACGACACCTAGTTGAGCCATGGATTCTTTTATAGCTTCTCCTCTTTGCTCTCGTACCTTCCGTGGTGTGGCTAGTTGCAAATTCAACTACAGCTCAGCTATCTACATTCAAAGATCAAAAGACACCTTATCGACCTTTTCCTTTGAAGTGCGCATTGTAGCAACCAATTTCCCCACTTTAGTTGAAGCCTCTGCATCGTCAGGGATATTCAGCTTAGGGATGGACTTGCAAGACTGCTCAATTGTTGTTACCAGGTTCTGGGGTTGTGTCCACAACTCCTATTATTCCTTCAATGCCTGAGTTTTTTGTGTGAATAGCTTCTCATTGTTGACTTTAAAATCATTGACGATAATGAGCACATGTTGTCCTCTGATCTTCAAGGTTTAGTCCCACATCTTTCACTGTGTTGAGCACCACACAATCCTCATCTGATTCCACACAGACTGACCCCTTTGGTAAAGGAAAGACTCTGAGATCTAGAGTGCGTTCAATCTTTATAACTTCACTACTTCTCTGCATTAGGCTCTCTTGCAAGCAACTTTCCTTACCGACATCCACCTGAATCTTGTTTTCCTAGATTTGTAGCTCACACAAATCCTTCTAGATTCTTCCTAGAATCTACATGTATTGCTTCTCAAAGTCTTGCAACACCTCTATCATTGTGTCCCGTATCTTGTCGTTGATCTCATCGAGATCTCCTTCTGTCAACACCATGGGATCCAAATATGTCTACTTGTCAGAATTATGCTTCTTTGGTTTGCCACCCATCTATTCCTATCCTTATTTCTTCAAAATGAACATAGTTCTCTGCTCTTCACTGCCCCCTCCTTCCTGCTCTGAAAGTTCTTGTTCGTTGGTGTGGTGCGTAGCAAACCTCTTACTCTCCTTAGAATCCTTTTGTTCTTTCTCTTCCTACTATTTAGCTCACTCTTCCGCTATTCATGCCTTCTCTGTAGTTGCATTAGCAACCTCCTTCTTCTTTTTCTCGGCCAATGTCTATGAAAATTTCATAGCAGCTTCCTTCCACTTCTGTGCAGTAGAGATCTCTGTGCCTTTGTTGGTTCCCACCTCCAACATTGTAGGATTACACCACTCTGGTGACCAATACTTTGTTGAGTTAATTTATTAACACAAATTAACACAAGTATTCATTATCAATTCGGGTTTGTAAAACTTGAAGGAAAGTCCACAGTGTATGGATATCAGATGTAGCCAAGCTTAGAAGATAAAATTTGAAGAGTTAAGGAAGTACATATTAAAAATATAAACCTATTTTAACAATTTCTAATTCACTTATGTAATATGTGAGGGATGAGGCTCCTAACTTAGGAGAACCAGGTTGTCCTTCCCTACAATATTATTTTCATGAAGATAAATCCAAATCACTAATTAACAATTCTTTATGATGCAGAAGATGTAAAAGAAGAGGTTCCTAACTAAGGAGGAGCAAATTGTCCTTCTTCACAATTATACTATATCATAATCACCATTGCTTCAAACCAGAAATGCATAAATAACTTCAAATAAGAAAAGGAGGATGAAATTCAGTTTTAGTTCAAGATCAAATAGAAGGGGAGTTTAACTTAAATTCCTCTGTGTCCCTTCATATGTAGATTAGGATTAAACCAATATCCATTCAACAATCATCACACATTATCTCAAATAAGCAATTCTATAACAAAACAAGTAAAGAAATCTAAAGCAACTAGTTGATGAAAATTAAGCTAGTTTAACAATGAAGTGTACTTAGCGAGGAGCGGGGACCCTCCACCCTTGCTTTGCACACTTGAGGATGCTATCAAATTCTAAAACTTCAGTCACTCAACTACACCAATGAACAAAAAAGTGAAATTAGAATGGGTTCTTCTAATTAATCTCCAATATTCAAATGTCTCAGCATAAAGTTATATAAAAATTACATATCATAAGCCTTCAAAGTTTTGGCTTAAATAGAAGATCATGAAACAGAGTGATCTAAAGTCTCTCTAACAACTATATCTATTCATATCCATCTATCCAAGTAGAACCCATCCAATCTATCACTAGAAATATGGACAATCACATGAAATCATAAAACTGCCCTATTTCCTAGGGATTTTCTCGATGACTAGTCTTGTTTGACTAGCTTTGACCGGGCCTGATTTAGCTTGTTTTGACTGAACCAATTGGAATTAGTTCAGTACTAGTTCTCATTATTTCCATTAATGTATCTAGATCGAGCCTAAGTGTCCTGCAAATATGTCATCGACATAGCCATTATAGGAATTTATGATCCTATCCAAAAATACTCAAAACCTATTTTTTGCAAAAATATCTAAAAATTGAAAAACATAATTTATTTGCTTGAATATGCATAATAAGGTAAAAATAAGGTGTATATGGATGGTATATGGTGGAAAATAATGGAAATTAGGTGGATTTTAATAAGTTAAATTTGATCAAAAACGAGGGCCAACATCTCCCCCTTGCTTACTCTCAAGCATGTCCTCATGCTTGCCTCTGTCTACTCTTTGATCTTTTGCCTCTACATGTTGACCTCCTGTTGTTCTTCCTATGGACATTCCATCAAGGTAATTTATTTCTGATTTGAATGCAGTCTATCAAAAACAAGAAGAAATCTTTGACTCTTGAATACCCACAAAGATTAGGAGAATTTTTTTTGAATTAAAATACCAAACTCTTGACTAATATGTGAATTCTTGGTCACTGAAAATAAAAAGAAATTTCCAAACTTGTGATGTCAAATTCCTGGGCTGAAATGCAAATAAAATTTCGTTGTTGAATATTCATGAGACAATTTATGTGTTATAATTCCTTCAAAACCGATTTTTGGAACAAGAAGCAATATCTATGTTGTAATTCTTTCAAAAATTGATTTCTATGAGAGATATAAGCGAATTTACAGTCTTCTAACACCTCTCTTTTCTCTGGAAACTAACACTTTATTTTCAAAAATTTCATTCATAATTTTTGCACTGTTGTGCACTCACCAACACCACTTGACAACATTGTGCATGAGCTTTGTTTTGGCATTTTGTGTAAATAAGAATGACACTGGGGTCTTGTACTTGATTTTTATTTATTTATTTATTTATTTTTTTTAGATGGAAATCTTAGACTTGAAACTTCGATCTTGAACCTACGCTGCCACCAGACATATGTTAATTCTGACTTTGATTATGCTGCCCAAATATGTTATGAAACCACCGCTGCTAATTTCAATTTTTAACTTATGCTGCCAACAAATATCTATTTAGACTTGGATTATGCTTCCACCAGCACACTTGAGCTACACTAGATAATTGGAGTCTTCTGATTTGAAAGCCATGTAACTGTAAGTTTGACTTGGATTTTTCAATGACAACCCATTTAAAACAAATCTCTAACCTTGATCCTTAACTAAACTCAAATACTCCACGTAATATACAAAATGAGGGTTGAAAGAACTAGGAAAATATCCCAAATAACAATGAATTTGAGAAAACTATCCATGCAGAGCCTAAATGGGTTCATTCTGAAGAAAACCCATGTTTTAATTTTTCAAATTTCAATTTTGTTTGCTCAGAAAAAATGATGAAAAATTGTGTCTTCTTAAAAATTTTGATATATATAAATATATATATAATATAATATATATATATATATATTTTTTATATATATTCGTAAAAATTGTAGATGAATTCAATGTTTTCTAGAAGATATGGTGCCTAAATCCTTACCTATTACCTCCACTGATAAGTTGGCTTGATTCCTTAGGGAAGATAGCCCTTGGAATCTAGTTTCCAAATAAATTTGAATCAATTCAATCGGGTATCATATGAAAAAGTTATTCTTAAAATACTAACTACTTCTCGAAATATCTGCATGGTGACAATTCTAGGTCTTGACAGCTCATTGGCATATTTAGCATACCAAATCATATTCTTTTCAAAACCTGTTTATATGGGAGATATATATTCAATTCTAGTTTAAGACACAATTTTGATCATCCCATTTTGAGGTGAAATGAAAAAGTTATGCCACATTTAGTGACTACATGTCTTCAAAATAGCATAGTAAAACTCTGCCTCTTAGGTCTTTTCATCACAAATTTTGTGATATCAAACCTAAGAATTTTAAATTATAAGGAGTGCCATGTTTAATAGAGCTACTTGTTAATTTTTAACTAGATCAACAGTCACTATTTGAGGTGTAACTTCTTCGATAAAGATCGGTTCAATGTGATTCCACTTGGAGATTAAAGTAGATTCATTTTTATATTTTCAGTAGAAATAGGTTTTAAAAATTCCTAGGCTTGATATCACAAAATTTGTGATGAAAATACCTAGGAGACAGAGTTTTACTATGTTGTTTTGAAGACATGCAGTGACTAAATGTGGCATAAATTTTTCATTTCACCTCAAAATTGGATGATTAAAATTGTGTCTTAAATTAGAATTGAATATATATCTCCCATATAAACAGGTTTTGAAAAGAATATGATTTGGTATGTTAAACATGCCAATGAACAGTCAAGACCGAGAATTGTCACCATGCAGATTTTTCGAGAAGAATTTAGTATTTTAAGAATAACTTTTTCATATGATACTTGATTGAATTGATTCAAATTGATTTGGAAACTAGATTCCAAGGGCTATATTCCCTATGAATTTCAGGTAAAAATGTTTCCATTAGAAACCTCAAATCAAGGCTGTACTAACTCTATCCTCGACATTTCCCTTGAGACCTAGTTTTGATTTTGATCACATTTTTATTTGTGATGTAAATTGAACATTTCAAAATGGATTCAAAAACTATATTTCAAGAGATACCTTGTTTGAAAACATGCTTTTAAAATGATCCTACATGTTGCCATTAAATCCTTCCAAACGAATATTGAATAATGATTTGAAGAAATTTTCATGAGAGTTTGAAACAAAATTATTATGGAAGTCATATTGTGAATTTATTCTACTTGTTTATTTATTCTATTCTATCCTATTCTATTCTAGAAAAATAAGTCATTCTCTCAAGTATAAGATAATTTCCAATGCATCCATTTTTGTAACAAGATCATGAGTAAACTCACATCCAAATTTGAAAAATATACTTTAATGAATGTTTAGACATGAGAATTTATCTGATCATGAAGATTTGATGAGCAAGAATCTTGAAAAATGGAGTAGTGTTGTAACCTAATGACTAGTTGAAACCAATTTTTAAGATGATCTTTGTTTTCTTGGCTTTCATTAATTGTCATAGCACAAAACTCTTCTTGTGGTACTTGTTCAAAATCTTGTATGCACAAGGGATCTTGTGATATACATGCTAGAAATTGTTCAATTTCTAGCTCTAATGTTTGATTTTCATTGCATATGATCCATTACTCATTCACCTTCTCACAAAAATAGCTAGAAGGAAGTTCTATATTGATCCAGGTGGATATTGGTGGCCACCTGCCAAGTCCACATGGACCCCCACCATTGTCTTTCTCAGCAATTTCAGTTTCCTTAATTGTAGCACAACTTACTATTTTTAGCAGTTTTTCGGGTCCTGAACTTCCGGAGCCGTTTTGAAGCCCTAAACGACGTTTTTTGGGATCCCAGGGGCAACACGGGTCCATGGAACATGGACCGGTGTTGCCGTTACAACAATGATAGTGCTCGAATAGATCTTTCTAATGAGCTATTGTACGCGTCAAACGGAGATCATATGCTAAAGTTACGACCCAGGGAAGTTGATGTACCAACTTACCCCCAAACGGGGCCCACAGTTTGGCGTTTCATCTCCTAGGGTTAGGTTTTGGAATGTGAAGGGTTTTTTTTTCATTGTTTCTCAACAATAAATAGGCCTTCGAGCCTCATTGTAACACAGTTCAGAGGCATGTAGCCATCACATCTCTTCTCAGAGATAAGCTACCATCGCCCTAGCTAGTTTATTTCCATTTCTGATTGTAAGCATGTTTCAGTGTTTTCCATTAATGAAATGAAGTATTATTTCCGCTGCATCTTTATGTATATGGTTATCTCTGTAATTTGTTGCGTTCCTGTCTAAATCCGGATCACTTTTACAATCTTTGTTCCTATTTATATTTAACAAAAATTCATAAAAAACAAAAAAATTCAATACTTACCTTAAACCCTTGCTTCTTATTGCTTATGTGACTGCAAAATTTGACCTTAGGGTTTAACTCCCTCTACCATTTCACAATTAGGGGTTTTCATTTTAGGAATTTTATATTTAATAGGTTCGTGTATTACTATATATAAGGTGTTTCACATGTAAAGCATGGGGACTAGTTGTTGAATGGGATCCAAACCCTATCATCCGTGTGCCATGTTTTATATAATGCACTGGTGCACCATGTATTATATAACACATTTGGTTTCCTATGAAGAATAACAATGTTAAGTCAAAGAACTTGTGTTTAATTTTTTGTTTTCATTTTTTTATTGTGATGGCCATGCTTTTATTGTTACATATCACACTGCCATAATTTTATTTATTTATTTTTAAATAATTTTTGATGCTCAATAGTTAAACATCTAGTGCATTTACTAAATTAAACACACATGTGCACCTATGTCAAACCACTTGTGTTAAATTTTTTATGTTTCTATTTTTTTTTTCTAAGTAAGTCTATTATATTATTCACATTAAAGGAGTACATTCACAATCATGATGAGCAAAAAGAACCAGCTGTCCAGTAGGAAAGGCAGCTTGGAACATAGAAGTGTTCAAGAACAGAGAGGTTGAACCAGTCCATTTTGCAATCCCACGCAGGGGAGCCAGAGGAGTACATTTTCGCCTTTCTGAGCTTAATTAGCTTTACAAAACAGTCACCCAGGACCTTGACACAACAACATAAACAATTTTTTTTTAGAATTGACAAAATGCCCTCACTATTGGGTCACGTAACTCGAAAAGAAGCTGCATTGCTTGGATTAGGCTTCAGGAACCTCCTCCACAATCCTACACCACCCAACATCAGCCAAGTCCTGAGCATGGACCTCCTCATTCGCAGTGGAACCCGGGGGCACAGGCTCCATCATTGCGTCATTGACGTTGCTGGCCAGCGTCTCCATAGCTCTCGAAGAACTTGCAATTGGCATCGTAATTGTTCCCTGGTCCTCCCGTTGAATGCTAGACTTGCCCTCTTCTTGGGCTTCCTTGATGAAAAGCACAGATACATGGGCACTGATTCGAGGACGGTTCAGTGAACTGTTGAATGTGAAGATTGCAGAGCCGAAGGAGGGTGAGGATGAGGAACTTGGAGAGCTGGGTTCCAGAAATTGGCTGGGCCTTAGAATGCTCTCTCTTTCGTTGCGAGTGCTATGGTGCTGATGAGAAGTAGAATCATCGGAAGAAGGGTGAGAAGGCACACCCTCGGAGGTGCCTCTGCGGCTGAGCATTCTTTGGCGGAGCCGAGGCATAACTGCAGGACAGAACAGAACACCTTTGCCAATTGCAAAACAGTCCACCAGATAGATATGGCTAAGACCATACACACAGATAAACTGACGGGTGCCCAAAATAGCCACGAGAGTCGGGGAAATAGACGGAGGCTGCGAGCTGGCTGAGCCAGAGCCCAACCCATACAACACAAGAAACAACAGAGTAAACCCATGGTGGAGACTGAATATAATGTGCCCTCCCCTGCCTCGAGACGCTCCCGCCATAACTGTGGCATTCATGGGAGCTGAGAACCAAAGCCAAACATCGCGTGCAGAGGTGAACGGAGCATTAATGCCTCCCTGATGCTTTCCTTTAAACCAGTTCATGCCCACCTGGTTATGACCCTCCCTCCACATGGAGTCGGCTCCTTTGTACATGGCTGGCAGGTGGCGGCTATTCACAGCCCACTCCAGTCCCATCACCTTGAATGCGACCTTATACACCCGCATCCGGGGTTATGTTTCTATTATTCACTGTGATGGTGGTGCCTTTATCGTTACCTATCACACCGATGCCTGTTCCTATGACAAATAACACCGTTAAGTCAAACCACTTGTGTTAAATTTTGTATGTTTTTGATATTTACTGTGATGGCAATGCCTTTATCGTTACATATCCCACCATCATAATTTAAAGCAATTTAAAAAAAATATTTTCATTGTTGGTGCCCAATAATTAAACACTCAGTGCGTTTACTAAATTAAACACACTAGTACGTTTATTCACATAATTGCACCGGTTTCCAAAGCTATTTTTGGCTGAAATTTATGTGATTTATTTATAAAATATATTTAATGGATTTTGTATTGAATGGTACATGACGTATATTGATAAAAAATGCATGAGAAGTGGTCAAGTAGCAAAAATATTGATCGGCACAATGATAACACATCCCAAAAAGCAGAAAATGCAAGTTCTTTGTAATTTCTTTGCAAAATTAATATGTTTGAACTATATGTAAGTTTAACTAATATGTATTGGATAGTGTGTGTCATGTAGATCCAAAAAATGAGGAAGCTCAATAAGATTATTTCTGATCTAAGTGCAGAAGAGCGTAAAACCCTGCTAGAAAAATTGCAGAAGGATGAACAAGGTAAATGAAAAATACTATTCAACATGGTTTTATTTATTTATTTATTTATTTATTTTTGTCTTTTAAATGTTCATTAATAATATACTTAAAATATTGATATCATGTTTCAAATAATCTATTAATTCACATATGTTTAATGTTCTATAGGGACCAACAACGAAGGAAAAGAACGTCGTTCTATTTTTTGTTTATTGAAAATGTAAACAACGATGAATTGGATCTTAGCTCATCTAGAGAGGTGTTGGAGGTTAATGAAAGGGGGACAAAATTTTACAAAACTATGAGGGATATAGTGCAATGAACTTATAGATGTAATTTCCACTTACAATACAAAAATTAGTCCAATGATTCCAAGATCTAAGTTATATTAAAACAACATGAAGCGTTTCGAGAGTAATGGTCAATGAGACCTATTAGACTTGCAAATAGAAAAACATAAACAACAAAAAAGAACCATTCAAGAAGTAATATTCCTAATTAAAATGATTCTCTAGATTTATATGTATATATTGCTACAAATCATTCATTTATTAATATCAATTTTGTATATTTAGTTTTCATATATCAATATAAAAATAGTTTATTTCTTTTTCAGGAAGATTATGAAAATCCCAAAGGATCATCGAGATGATATCTAAAACATGCCAGTATGAATGTACAAAAAAGTTTACAAGGAGATGGTCAAAGAAGTGGACATAATTTTTCAAGTATTTTCTTGCTAAAAAAAAAAAAACCCCATTCAGCACATAAAACAGGACAACAAGGAAGAAAAGGTTGATATCAAAGTTTGTGAGTAATTGTTAAAATTTCCTTATAAAAACTTAAAATTTAATTTTTGTATATTTTAAGTTGTTGCCCCCCTAGGAAAAATCATCATTCAGCACATAAAACAGGACAACAAGGAAGAAAAATGTTGATATAAAGTTTGTGAGTAATTGTAAAATTTCCTTATAAAACCTTAAGATTTAATTTTTGTATATTTTAAGTTGTTCCCCCCAAGAAATTTCATAATTTCCATTAATATATAGTGAAAATTACATACTGTATATGCAAGATGCATATAAAAAATTTATTGTAAGTTCTAGCACTCAACAAACATCTGAATGTTGAACATTGATTTGTGAATCGTACATAGTGTCTAGTAAGAGTTATGTCACACAAAATCCTTTGTTCCTGATATAGTATATCAGTCCAAAACAAATATACATAAACATATATAAACAAAAGTTGTATGGTATCGAAAGTTTTGTTGCTACAACCGGTACTAAATAAAAAAGTGCTGAGATATATAATTCTGAATCTGGTTCTAGATTTGACAGTTGAATATCTATGAAAGATCGATGGTAATATTGATAGTGGTTGTTGCCAGTATGCTTAGTGATCAAACATGTCCCATGATCTTGCTACGCGCCCGCTTTGGATAGATGGTTAGAAATGGAGTTCCTTTCCCTGTAGATGTGTTGACATGTAATATGATCAAATTGAGATTTTAACATAAGAACTTCCTCTAGTAATGTCCTAAGTGTGTGCACATGACATGTAGAGCATAAATTGAACCAATGAATGACAATATGAGAGTCACCAAAAACCTGTGTATGTATGTATCCATTTTCAAGTGCAAATAATAGAAGTAGTTTGAGATTGTATAATTCAGAATAATTATTTGTGCCCTTGCCTAATACGGATTGAAGTTTAAAATAATGTTGATTGTTGAGACATAGAACAATCCCACCACCATATTAACTATTATGTGTGGATCCATTGAAATATTCCCATCGGTTTCATAATCAATGGAATCAGGGAGAATATTATGAGTATTGTGCCAAATCTCTTCCTCAGGAAGAATATTGTAGATCACAAGGATCTGTGCTCTGATGTGCTTTAGGAGTATATTTTCTTCAAAAAAAATCTTGTGGTTTCGTCCAATCCATACGCCCTAACAAACTAAAAGAAGAAGGTTCTTTAATTTGTTAGGGGAAGCTATGTTCCACCAATTCTCTCAGGCATCGTTAATAGTATCTCCTCCCCATTAGATGTGGATATTAATTGCTTGGTATAAGAGGCCCCAAACAATGATTGCATATTAAGAAGTAATAAATAAGTGGTCCATTATTTCTACGACAAATCGACATAGTGCACACCAGGTAGGTCCATGAAATGATCTCTTTATAAGATTGTCTTCTGTAGCAACCTTGTTTTCCAATAAGCACCATAGAAAGGCCTAGATTTACCTGGACTCTTCAGCATCCATGATGATTTCCACCACCATTTCAGTGCAGTTGGCTCCCTATCAGCATGTATAAATAGGTGACATTCCTTTGGTGTGTAATATCCCATTTTATAGTGATTTTAAATGAGCTCATCCTTAGAGTCATAAAGCCTAATATGTGCAGTTGTGAGTGCTCTAGTGCAAGCTCACCAAAGCTTATGCCATTGTTCTAGAATATATAAGTCTAGTGATGACATCCATTTCTATCCCTAGATGAAGGAGTTCTCCATATCAACTATCTAGTCAATGATGTTATTTCCTTGTTCAACCAGAAAATATACCAAGTTCGGTGGGAGAATGTGTTGTCCATTGCTGCGAGACCATGGATCAGTACCAATACGCACCTGTAATTCGAAGCTAATTTTCCAAGCTAGGCCTGAACCAATGATATGGAATATGTTAAGGATGGCTTTCCATGTCATTGATATGTTGGACCTATTCTTGTTTTGAAGAATGTATATTTTAAGTTGTTTTACAACAACCATCCTTGAATGTCTTTAAATAGGTGCTAACATACAAAGAAGAGTTAACAGAAGAATTGATTGACATTGGTTTGAATATGGGTTGTGAGTATAGGTTGGAATATCAAAAATTAATATTGGAATTGTAAGTATCTATGTTGTTTTACTTGTTTTACTTCTATAATTAATACAAAAAAAAAATCCTTTATATTAAATCTATGATTTATTATGGGGTATAAAATTTGCAAGAAACAAAGTATGAAACTGCGCCAACAAAAGAGTGGTTGCAACAAGGCACAGGACTTAGTTTTGAAACCATGTGTACAATTCATGACTCACTTCTTGCTATGGTACATTACCATTCGATTTACATTGATGTATATTATTTATTTCAATTTTCATTATTCTCACCAATATAGATACACTCTTTACACTTTCTTTTTATGTTTGTAGATGGAACATGAAGAAGATGAAAAAAATTGATGCAATAAAAAAACATTCATCCAAATAACCCAAGTCATGGAAGTAGCTCGAGCACTAACAATAGTTCTAGCGAAGAATGCTGATCTATTTGGATATCAATGCAAGTTGTTGTATTTTTTGAAATACTTGTCTATGAAAATCATACATTTTGTTTAATGTAATGGACATAGTGTCCCAATTTAAAGACAAGAGGTTACCAATAACTATCCCATTTATATGACAAAGAACCTCTTATTCATATAAAATAAAACACATTTTAATTTATTCTATTGCGTTGTTCAATGTAGTTGTGAAATGTTACTCTGCTCATTAAATATATGGATGATTAAATATTATAATGAAGATATTTGAAATATGATGATATAACAAATTAATCCAAACATCATATACAGATGCATTAATCAAAACTTAATTTAATTTATATGAATATTTTTATTAGATATATGTCAATTTTTCTATGAATAACAGATTTTAAAAATCACAATAATTGCATTGTCATAGGTCGATGTTTCTAAAAAAGAGAAAATGGATATCGGGTCATCGTATATTAATGTGCACTTCTTTGAATACAATTTTTTCAACAATGATATCTATAATAATAAAAAAAGGTATCCTGTGCATCTGTAAAATAAATATGCAACAATGCATTATTTTACTTAAAGCACTGATGGGGCAAGATTTTTTTTGCATGGATTTGTTCCTTTTCTAAAAAGTACAACATTGGGGCGTTCGGGAAAAAAATGAGAATCAAAGCATTATACTCTTAAAGCAATGGTAATGTTTGAATTTAACCCAACTATGCATTGTAATTCTTAAAACACTGGTGTTTTCATAGAACCAACATCCCAGTGCTCCAAAATATTATTTCCAACCCGGTGCATTATTCAAATTAACAACATTGGTTCTATTATATTAGTAGCACACTGGTGCTTTTGTGTAACTTTTTTTTCCTACCCTAGCGTTGTTCCTGAAAAATACAACCCAGGGCATTTGTTTAAGACATAAGTACCAGGGAAGTAACTTTTTCAAGCATGGGTGTCTTTTGCATTCAACTCCCCGGTGCTTTTATTTAAATTTACAACATCGGAGATTTTATAGTGTTAGCGTACCAGTGTTATTTTCCATTAAACACGTCGCTAAAAAAACATATGCTAAAACCTTTACGTGACCAATTTTTTTTAGTTGTGATAAAGTTCCATTATCCGCTCCACTTAAACATCCATTACCGTAAATAGATGTTGTAGAAGAGGTTTTTTTTGACAAATTTTTCCAATTTCATTACACTAAAAACCTCCATTATAACCTCTGCTAGAAGGTATTTTCCTTGTAGCGTTGCAAATTTAATAATATTTTTTATTGCATGTACACAGTTGCTTTCCTTTATGCAACATATTTACCTCTTGTGATTGTTTTCAAGACACTCAAATATTACGTCAAACATGATATCATGTAGTTCACTACTTCATTTATTGCTTATCTTGTATTCGAGGAAAACTATGTTATAACAAATTTATCCTTGATTTAAACACATAATGAGTTTATTTAGTAGAGGATCTTGAGGAAACTGAAGGGAGCAAGGTAGAAGGAAAAATGTATCACAGAGAGAAAAATTAAACAAAAGAATTAGATTTTCCATACATTTTGATGCAGGCTTTAATAATTTACTCAGTTAACACATATAAGGCATCTATACCTTGGGGGTCCTTCACCTCCTCCTACCCCTCATGCCTCATAGAATTTGCCTCCACCTCATTGAAGTATCATGGAAATCCCTAAACCTCGTTTATCTCAACAACAACCATTACAAAATGATGGTTGGGAGTCCAACCTTGTTAGGCCTGCATTTGGTTTCACACATTGGCCTTCTGTTTCACATCACTCGATTCCTCCATTAATTCTTGCATCTCAAGCACCCTCAACACTTTCACATGCCACATCTTCTCATTCTCATTAACCTTGTTATAGGCCATTTTTTCCAATATGGTCAATAGGCATGCAAACCAAATCAATCACTATCAGTGAACATGTTGTCATCATCCCTACACAAAGCCCTAAACATGACCTTTCCAAATAACTGAGTTTATGGGTCTAATTGCCAAAAATCGGTGCTTTTAAGCCCCGAGCACCTTTCCCCTTTAGAGACTTGCGTTCAACAATGGGTTACTCCTTTTTGCACCAACACTGATTAGTGGCAACTTTCTCCTTGTTGGGGATGCACTAATTGTAGAAATTTGGGAAAATTAAAAAGGATCTCAAAGTTTCCTCTTCCAGAAGCTTCCAGGGGTCGTTTTAACCATTTTCCTTAGATAAGAATCTCAAATCCTATCTGATCCTACCTTGGAGATTTCACCTCTTATCCCTTGACCTCATCCTTCCATCATAAGTGGATCTAAAGCTCATTATGGTAAATGGATAATAATTCCTAAACTACCATCCCTCTCCTATAAATTTACTGCCATCTATAACATCAGGGTTGGCTTGGAAGAACATAGGGCTCTAATCCTGGTTCAATATTCCTTGTATTAACCATGGTAAATCTGTTAGCATGCTCAATAACAGTTCTACCAGGGACACATTCATGGACTTGTAGCCTGAACCATTTGACATCAAGCATAACTAATTTGAAGGATTTAAAGTCACACTCAAGTATATCATGCAAATACCTATAGTATCAATTGTCAGAGACTTCTAGATGTCTGTCACCTATAGAGGAAACATTGATAACTTGAAATACCGTAGTTATCCCACTATCAGAAGTTTTCATATTTTCATCCAACCTTTTGATGCAAAATTTGTGGCCATTGCACCACATTTTGTTGTGGTATTTCAACCACAACATGAAAAATGCATAAAAAAATGCATTGCCAATTGATAAACATATATTTATACTTAGAAATTTTTCAAATTAAGAAAAAAACACACCATATGTATCAATATAATTATAAAAAAACTAATTAGTATGGTGATGCTTGCTTGATAATATTTTAAACCATATGCTAAATCAATTTCCTCTTGTGTAAGATTGGTATCTCCACTATGTTCATCTTCTTTGACCAATGTAGGCACACCATACCATGACAAACATACCATTATTAGTTTGTTTGCATCATTCAATCCATACCTTCATCCAATCAAGATTGGTTGCAATGTATAAATGTATTACATCCCACTCTCGGCTGACTATAAAAAAGTAAAAGAATTCACATATATATAATTAGTTACCATGTTATACCTTAATAATAATGGATTATGCAGGAAGACTAAAAATTAAATAAGTATGATATACATAAAGATAAAAAAGTCAAATGTACTATAAATCTCCACTATCTACTTACATCTCACTTTCCTCATTCTACCTTTCCCCAATAGGTGCTCCCATTTAAATTTGTTCATGGAGTTGACATCCCAAGTGTGATCCAACACATTAATAGTTTTTCCTACTGCAACACTCTATTCACTAATATAAACCATGGTTTGATATACCATATATCCCTCTACCATAGAACCCTCAGGACATGCTCTTTGTCTGACCAAAGCCTTAAGTGATTTCAAGTGCCTCTCAACCATCCACATTGATCTTGTGTGTATAGGTCCACACTTTTCAATCTCCTCGACTTGGTGTATGAGGTAGTGATTGAAAAAATTTCGGAGGTAGAAACTTTTTCATTTCACACATTACACGTGAAATTTGTTTCCTCCAATACTTTATATCTTATTTATCGATTTATTTAGATGACAACCATCCACAAATGAAGAAAGAAAATCATAGGTTTCAACAAAAAAGTATATAGTACATGACAAGTAAAACACATGCAGTCAAATATAAGTTGTACAATAAATTATTGAACAAATTACATTTTGCACATAAATCTCCACTTACCTCATGTATTGGCCAAGATCATATATAATTTGTTTGACATTATTGTCAAAATTGTATAGGAGAGATAGAGGTATAACACACTATAACAAAATAATATTGATCAATCATTATTTATTTCCAAATCAGTAGAAGAAAAATCACTAACAAGATGTTTCACCAATGTACAAATATATACACCAGAATAATTACCTTAATGAACATATGCCAATCATGGGATTTTACTCACCTTTATTTGTTAGGATATTCTATATGTTTGAAGAAAATCCAGTTGGATTTTTTTTCTTTCAATAACCTCTTTAACATCCTTGCTTTTCCACTCTGTCAATAACCATGGAAGGGAACTTATATTTTTGGTATTCTTCATCTCTATTTGAATGAATTACACTTTGATTTGCCTGATTGGCCTCCTTAATGTCATTGCAAATCTTGACAATTTTTTTATTTATCTCTCCTTCCATCTAAGATTCACCATAAGGTCTTTGTTACATTCTTCTTGGTGTGCATTATATCAAACAAATGAACAATTTATAGGTGCTCATAGTAGGGGAGTCTAATGAATTGTTTGGGATAATTTTCCATTCCTCACAGAAGTGCCCAATTATTAATGCCTTGATGAACTACAAGGCGAATCATAGTTAAATATATTATAACAACAATACCTATCAATTAGTACAATGAATAAAATGCAATAAAAATATAAAATAATCCAAACATATCATGTATATTGAAACATAGACGATCCGATCCATACCTTGAGAGACTCTATTTTATTGTAACTTCCATGCGCAAGGTGTCATTCTCCATGGTCTTAATTATCTAGTATTTTCTTTCCCATATAAAAGATGTTTTTTGGTAATTTGATACCAGTGGTTCTTAGAAATAAAGTGCCGATACTCATCAAACACCTCCTTTCCTAAGCTTCTTGAATGGAGAGATTTCATCTTAGGACCACAAAATGGATGAGAAAATTTACCCTTTGTTTGAAGACCTGCAAGAGATGGAATAATTTGTATTTCAATTATTTTAAGTATGTACAATCAAGGGACTATTTAAAAAACATACATGAAATGAAATTCCTAAAATTAATCACTATTAAATTGCACGATAATGTTATAACATACCACAAAATTGTATTAGCCCTAGGGCATTGTGAATTTTCCATACAAACATTTCATAGAATTCAAATTCCTTTTGTGCATCTACCGGTATATAGGTATCATATGTAGTGACACTATTCCATAAATTCACTAACTCATCAATAAGTGGCTCGATATATACATTCAAATCTTTGACCTGGTACTTACCTAATTGATTGAACATACAATACATATTTACTAATATATGAGTAAATAAAATTAATATAAGACAATATTATAAGACTTAATTGAACATTTATGAGTAAATGAAAAAATATAAGACATAATTATGAAACGAGCAAGATAAATGAGATGTTATTGTGTTAAATTTTTTTATTCTAAACAAATTAATAATTGGAGCCATCATTGTCAACATTATGTGCTTCTTCTTTATTTCCATCCATGGAGGAATGTTGTTGTTGATAACAAAAACGGGCCACATCGAGTAAGTAGATTTGAGCTCTCCAAATGTATCGACACAATCGGCTGCTAATGAATATTATGAGGTTCTTATTTAAACTTTGGTCACCTTACCTCTATCTTCCTAAATTCAGATCCATTTGCACACATTCAAACAATGCCATATTCACTTCTATTCGTTGCATGGTAATCCATAAGTTGGTCTATGCTTTTGCACCGGAACAAGTGTCATAGACGTGGAATTATGGAAATATAATGAAGAACCTTGCGAGGCACCTCTTTTGTTACTTTATCGGTTTGATATCTACTTTCATCCCATTTTGGGAATTTTTCTTTCGACGCATGACCTTTATAATAGATAATATCATCATTAGGACATGCATGAATAACTTGATACTCCATTCCAATATCTTTCATAATGACATGTAAATCTCAGTACATACGAGGTGAAACATTTGATGGTGGTAACAAAAATTCACTAACAATCTATAACATAAGAAATCAATAGTATTGGTTAATGTAAACAATATTAATCATAAATATTGCACCCAAATGTTACAAGTTAAATGATGATCAACATACTAACATTAAAAACAAAGGAAAATATAATTTCTTTATCATGTACTTGTACTAAATGTCACATTATATATTACATACCTTAGGATTTGTGTCACACATGTGTTTTGTTATAACCTCGGAGACAACATATGGCTGCAAGAGGTCAGTGCCTGGACATCCAAAAAACTGATAAATATTAAATATTTTCCCAGAGACAGAACACCCTTGAGTGTAATGTCAACTTAATCTTGGAGACAAACTCAATGGATCAGAAGGGCCTTTACTTTAATAACTGTAGATTCTAAAACTTTATAAATGGGAAAATAAAAAGTTTGGAATGGGGTTTATCACATTGGGACAAAATGAATCCAATATTTACACCCTAAGAGGATAATGGTGAGTGAAACAATGCACACAAAGAAAACAAGACTGTTGAGGCCATCTAGCGCCCTTTCATGATTTCTTTGAATGAACATAGGTATTGTCTGTTATGTAGCATAAAAAAAATAAATCTATATGCCTTCAGGAAAGACCAGTTGCATCATACATCAACCTCACATGAAGAGAAACAACCATGAAAATAACACATAAGAAATAAACAAAACATACTGCAATGCATCAAAGAGATGGAGTCACACTAGTCTTCTTTCATTAATCTCGAAAGAATATTTCACATTATATTTTTGTCCCAAAATTTTCTGATTCCAAACCCCTTTCATAAAAAAAGAGATTCATCTTGGGACCAATGCCATATGATGCCATTGTTGATTAGAGAACACCTAAAACAACACCAAATAGAAAAAGGTCCAAAACTCCAACACTTGCAATAAAAATCCATTGATATTGGAGGCATAATATATTTTAATATTCTCATCCAACAAAGCGTTGTAGGAGATTTCATTATTTTTTAAAGTTTTTGGAGACTTTCATCGAGGCGAGATCTTGTTTTCAAAATTATACATGACATATATATGTTTTCTTTGAAACCATTCTCCCACATTGAATATAAACCAAAATGAATTTTGGCATTTTATATAGTCCATTGCTTATAACTTCCATTGACACGTTGAGCACTTTGTTGGATCGTGTGGGCTCCTTCTCTCGGTGCCTTGTGTGGGTGTTGGCTTTGGAGACCATTGTGGTGAACTCAGATGGCATATGTATGGAAGGGAATTAGGGCCCAAATATTGGGCCCCGAGCCATAAATTTTAATAAAAATAAATTCTTTGTACAATAGGCCTAGAGCAATAAAATTCTCTTTAAAACTCAAAATTTTACCAAATTCAAATTTTAAACAATATTATAAAAAAATTACCATGTAATATTATAGGCCCAGTACTTTTTTTTCCTCCTAGCAAAGAACTTAAAGACTCAAATCCTTCTCTTCAACATTCTATGTATGTCACTTAAAAAGTTTCATTATTTTCACCTGTCAGGCTTTGGCTACAACATATTGGCTCCAACTGGGGACAACATCTTGGCTTGTAGGATGCTAAGAACAACAGACAAAGTGCCTTGTTGGGCATGGAGTCAAATCTTCTCTGAAACCTCCCTGTAAATATCCCAATAGATTTATTCTTTGGATCATTAATCTTTATTGAAAACTGTAAAACCAAAATTAAAATTGTTGGAAATTGCAAAATAAAATTTAAGTGCTCAATTGTTGAGCTTATTTATTTACATTGCCCATTTGCTAAGGTATATGCAAATTTCCAAAGCAACCTTGTGAGTAACATTATGAGAGAAATTATTTCTTTTATGTAGCTGGCCAATGAAAGCCACAATAAACATGACATGGACCATAAAAACCTTTTCACAAGAACACATATATGGCTGAAAACTAATGGTATGCCAAAATCTGCATTTCTAAAGTCTCAAGAAATCAAGACTCCATCATATTTGCCACTGGTTATTCAAGAAGGTTTTTTATTTGTCTTGGCCTTTGCAAAAACTCCACTTTTGAGGTTTGAATGTTAGAAACTTGATTTCCATTTTCTGTTAACAACAATTTAGGCTAAAATAAACAATCCAAATTTTGTTCCCCATAATGTTGGTGCTTTTCGTGTAATTCCAGCTCTTGACAAAGATCTTTACTTGCCAACAACAATGCTTGAGAATCTTCCCTAGATTCTTTATCTTGACCATATGAGTCATAGATTAGTGGCTCTGTAAAATCAATAAAGAAAGACCTATATGAATTAGTTTGGAGGTTTTTGCAGATGAAAACCTCATTTGTTCACAAAATTACCAGAGTCATGAAGATTGTAATGGTCTTCAAGACACTCAAAGTGCTACTCGTTTTTCGTAAAAAGTTGTTGATTTAGATTTTCATAATGGCTAAATTCTTGTTTCTCAACAATGTGGGAGGCCTTAGTCACTTTTTCAAGGTCCTTCCTTATATCTAAATCTACATTTTCTTGAAAATAATTCCCACTATTTTTTTGGAAGTTCCTCTTGTTTTCAACAATACATTTTCTTTCAATCTAAAAAGAAAGTTTTCTGCAGGCCCATAGATTATCTTCAATCTCCTATGCATAAAGAAAAATCTTCTCTAGAGTGTAAGGCTTCCTCCCCCTGAGATAAAATTCCAAATCAGTAGGATGATCTGTTGAATACTACACCATGGTAGAAGCTTTAGGAGGTCGAATTTATTTTAGCATGCTGAAATAGAACTTCTAAAACCTCTTATTGAATTTAGTGACTGATTCACTGCTCTCTCTCTCTACATAGTATATAATTCTAAGAGATGTTGTTCTTATGACTTGTGCTCACCCCAATACCTAAGATAGATGTCCTGAAAAACCTTGACATGAACTAATTGAACTAGCCTTTAAATGTTGGAACCATTTGATGAGCCTAGGTATTGCAACAAGAATGCTGCAACTCCGAGGGATACTAATTTTACTTATCAACCCAGGGTTCATACAAACTTAGAGGTGATAGTGCTATATGCATAAGCAGAAGTGAAGGTCCTGCCTGTTGTCACTGTTTATCTCGCAAGAGACCCCAGGGGTTTCAAGCCAGACTTCTATAGGGTCAGAAGAAGCTTAATTATTTGATGGAAGAAGAGCAAACTTATTCTAAGAGAGAGCTACTCTACTGTAGTAATGAAGAAAACAACATGTAATGCTAAATCACACCATAACCTAGCTAACTAATTAAACAACTAAGATAAGAAGAATTGTTACAACAATCACTAACCTAAGGTTGCTATATAAGTTGCAGAGGTAAAGAGCATTAAACTATACTAAGGTACAAGCGAAGGAAACTTAAGCTAAATTAGTTTTCAAGCGGAAGAGAAATCGAAGGTTGAAATTGGAGAAAGGAGGACGTAAGGACACAGTAGTGCATATGGACTGTTGGATCGATCAATGAACAAAAGATGGATGGTTGAGATCTTATCGTGGGGGCTTAAGCGAATAAATGGATGAACAGGGTAACGAAGCAATGAATGAATGAGACCTTATCGCATGGATTAAGTCAAGAGATGGAAGACGGAGATCGTATCACGAGGAAAAGAAACACATGGAAATGATGGAGCGAGTTTCTAAGGTGGTAAGTAGTTTCTCACGCACCCTCAAGGCCGTAAGCGGAATTCTAAAATTTCACGTGATTAGCCTTACTATGTGACACGTAACACGAGAAAATCACTTTTCCCGCGTTCTCTCGGGTGGATAAGGGTGGTGCAAGAATCCATGCGAGATTGCGCGATAGCCGTTGGATCAGGTGGGGCTGATCAACAGTGGAGATCGGCCAAGCTAGTTGGCGATTGGGTGAAGCGATAGCCGTAAGATCAAGCGAGGCAGATTGACGGTGGGGGTTTAAAGTGCTTAAAGTGTTGAGGTGACATGATAGCCGTCGGATCAGGTGAGGCAGATCGACTGTGGGGACTTAAAGTGCATAAAGTAAGTGGGAGACTTCACGCGAGGTAGCAGTTGGAGAAAATAATGAATTAGACGATTCTTGTGAAGGTTTGTTTTGGATCGAATGGCGTGGAAGTGATGCATGAAGAACGTGCTGAAGGCAGTTTCAAACGAAAACAATAGAATAACCAGTGAGTGCGAACAAGTAACTGCATCAAACAACAAACTCCATAGCTCATGCGAGAACCAAAAACCTATGTTTTTGGGGTCCCTAAAGGGTCTCTTCCTCAAGTCATGGTCTAAGAGGGAGGAGATGAGGCCGAGACACTTGCACACAAACTTATGGTGATATTTTTCTCCTAGCTAACCTATAAACTGAAAGAAGGCACAAATGGAAGTAAATTATAGCACAACTGATCTATTCTATGCTACTGTAATGAAAAGGCAACTACTGAAGAAAATGAACAGAAAAACTATAAACCTACTTAAGAAAATGAATAGAAAACCATGAAACTACTTAAGAAAATGATCATAAATCCATGAAACTACTTGAGCAAATGAACAGAAATCTATGCTAACAAATATGTACAATGAAGAGGAGCTTTGGCTACTCGGGTCGGGTCCTAACCCAAGAGCTTCAGCCCTCAGAGTTAACTCAGAGTTGGCTTAAAACAAAACTCATTCTCATTATGAAAACCATGGATTACAGAACAAACTATCACAAGTCTTGCAGCTCAGAAATAAAGCAGAGTTTTTACAATAGAAGTCTGAATCCTATTGAGGTCTTAAGCCTCTCTACTTATACATCTGATAAATTGGTTTCTGTCACTTTCACTTGCTCAGCTCTCTTCTAGTCTTCAAAGTGATGGTTGTTTGCACTTCGAGCTAATGGAGGAATATTCGAATGGAGGGGTAGTGAATGAGTAGGATTTACCAAGTACTCTCCCTTGTCCCATTCGAGTTTTTACCAAGGTCTTTGCCATAGTTCCTTGCTTTTATCCTTTATTCTTACATTGCATGCACATTAGACCATAACGCAAAATATCCAACTCTAACTCATCTCATAAACAAAATATAATCAAAAGTATGCAATAAGTTGTGAGAATAGTTGGTTTGACTAATCTAGGAGGTGAATTAAGGCCAATTAAGGCCCATATAATTACTCATTGATGAGGCTCATCATCACCCCCCTACTGAAAGTGTTGCTCATCCTCTGAGCAACTTAGTAAATTTCCATGCCCTTCATGGCTCTGGTAGCCTCTCTGACATCCCATGCTTCTGTTGTGGTTTCTTCTTCTTGTTCATAGAAGCCTTCGTTCCTTTCTACTTCTTCCCACTTCCTCTTTTCCTTTTCTTCTTTTCTCCCTTATAGCATCCCTAGGAGTAGTGGTGGACTGAGTTTTAGGCCTATCCAATTGACCTTCAACCTTTGCATTGGTTGCTTATACATAGGTCTCCTATTGAGTGCCTCTCTCAACCTTTGATGGGAGTGATATTCTCTGATCTTCAAGCTGCGTGTCAGTGTTTTCCATCTCCTTTAGCAGGCATGTATATTATCATCTCTTAGTAGCCTAAACATATCCTCAAAATGTGAATTTGTTTGCTCTTGGGCAACAAGATATCTAGGTGCCAGTTGAGGATCATTTGCAATTAGATTATGGGTGCTGATTAGGGCCATGGGATTTGATTGTTTAGCTCTAATGAAAAGAGGTTCATTTTTCTCTTTGGCCAATATTCTTTTCATCTTTGTAGCTCTTAACTTCTCATGGTTCATCGATGATGCCAAAGACATTAATTGTAGATCTCCTAGATCTGCATTAGGATCCCAAATATTCATGTCTGTGAGGGCCATGTTGTGTACGTAAAACTCAACCATTTTGGCCCTACCCTTTAGTGCACTTTGATCACAAAGATCAATAAACTATTTGTAGTCCTTAAATGGCATGGTGGCCCTTTGTGCTAGTGTTTTAATTTGAAATTGCAACCATTGTTCTCTGAGTTAAAGAGAATAGGATTTAGCTGGCAGCCTACACTGGATGGCCTCTTGCTATTCTTTCTCCTCTATTTCAATGCCTTCTTCCTCTTCTGTTTCAGAATCATCCTCCTCTTTTGCTTCAGCATCATCCTCCTTCTCTTCTGCTTCATCATTTCCCTCTGTATTAGTTTCTTCTTCATCCATCTCATCCCCATCTAACTCTGTATCTTCTTTTTCTTGTTTTGCCTCCTCCTCACTGACAGAAGGACTAACATTATAAGTGAGGGTTTTGATGTCATCCTATGATCTGAAAATTGGGCACTAAAGGCTTCTTGTGAGCTTACAAGAACCTCTCCCACTTCCAAAGCTTAAATATTCCCAAGATTTATTGATTAACCAATGCATAATTAATAATGTGCTTGAACATAGGTGTATGCTTATATTTGTTTTAAAACCATAATGTGCTGTAAGTTCACTTTCTTATGCTGATATAAAATACTTATGACAGTAAGTAAAGCAACACATGCATAACAACAAGATGCAACAATAAAACAACACACATAACAACAATATTAATTTGGAGTTCACCCAAAACTCTTGGGCTATGTCTCCTTGAGCTCTAGTCAACTCAACTAGGCTCTCTGGGATTAGGGCATCAATTATTTTACAAGACCCACACTCAAATCCACTGCCCTACATAGAAACAATGGGTTTAGAACATGTTCCCATCCTTGGCTCTGAAGCTCTTAGCGTTCTTGCTCTAGCTCTGGCTCTGGCTTTGGCTCTGGCTCTCGGCTCTGGCTTTGAATCTTAGCTCTCGGCTCTAGCTCTAGCTCTTCAACTCTAGCTTCTTTGAGCTATCTCTCGGCCTCTGCATGCATCAATGGTTCGCTCGACCTCCAAGCTACCTTTAGCAACCTTCCAACGACCTTTAACAGCTTTGCTGCCTGTCAATCATTCTCTCTAGGATTATCACTCTCTCAGTTCCCCTTCAACGACTTCCAGCTCTTGCCAAAAGTCCCCTCTATCAATTGGGCTTTTGGCTCCTTTAAGGCATTTTCTTGGCTCTCTGGTTGCCCCAACTGTTTCTCTGCATGTTATCATCCCTTTGTGGCCATGCAGCTTCCCTGTGCATTGTCGGTTCGACTCGCCATCTAGCTCTGTGGCCCCATGGCTTTCAAACACATCATTGTCTACAAAAACACCGGCTTGTAGTGTGGCACAGTGATCAGGGACTGTTACATAGGATTTGGGGTCTTCCCTGAGGCGAAAGCCTGAAAATGGAGGAAAACCCAACACAGAGATTTTTTCAAAAATACACTATCGAGCGTGAATTCCGGACTTGAAATTTCATTAAATCACCCCTATAACCCTATCGGGTCCACCTTTAGTTGCAATATCGCTATCGCATCATCGCATGGCCAAAATCCCAAATACATGAGATAACACAGAAAATATGAATTCTCGGACTTCAAAAATGATGTAATCGGGCTTATAATCCTCATCGGTCCAGCCCTTATCGCTTATCGCAATCGCAATCGCATTAGCCCTGCTATCGGGGATCGCCGATTTAATTTGGACCGTTGATCTGATCCCCGATTGGATGGTCCGGATCGCATCGCATATCGCTATCGCATCGGCCCTTTGTGTCGGGGATCGTCGATCTCTCGACCGTCGATTGAATCTTGTCCGTTGATCTCATTTTTGATCTAATGACTGAGATCGCATGCCGCGGATCGACAATCGCATGTCGCGTAGTCTCGGGGTTCCTTCCCTTATCTCATAGCATCGCTGACACCCATACACTGACGCTGATATCGGCGATCACAATGTCGCATTGGCCTGGGGTCCTTTCCTTATGTTATTTGCATATGCCTACTTTCGACTTGATATGTCGGGGATCAATAATTAGGTATCTTCTGCCTCCGCTTTAAGTCCACCTCCTGGACCATTCCGATGCGATTTTCCTTTATAGAGCCTTTTAGGCCATTTTTTTGAAGATTTTGCCTCTTTTTCAAGGGACAAAAGGGCAACTTCTTTCTGTGATAACTTCTGCATCCGAGGTCCGTTTTAGCCCATTCAAATTGTAGTAGATTCAGAATGAAAAGATCTACGAAATGGGACTATTTCTAGGAGCATCTTTAGACTTTCATTTTCCTCTGTGAGGAACACTTAGACTTAGAAGTC
Organism: Pinus taeda; assembly: GCA_000404065.3. Classification (NCBI taxonomy): domain Eukaryota; kingdom Viridiplantae; phylum Streptophyta; class Pinopsida; order Pinales; family Pinaceae; genus Pinus; species Pinus taeda. The sequence goes on along the minus strand of APFE031235779.1, from coordinate 217,570 downwards.
TATCCAAAATTCATTTTGGATCACGCCTTCCCACTAAATAACTTTTGGTCTCCAAAAGATTGATATACTGATTTGAATAGTAAATGAGAGTAACAACACCCTCTTCTTTTAGCCTCCACACACTTGCCTTGCATAGTGCCTCTGAACCAAAGCCTTTGACCACTTTCCTTCCTGGATGTGCCGGTCCCCCTGGGAAGAACTACCTTCCTCCTTGCCTTCTTGCAAAACTCCTGCTGGTAGTTTGAACTTCTCTGCCTTGATCATTGATCCAAGGTGGCTCAAACAAATGTGAAGTACATATGCTTCACAAAAAAATTCATTTGTACTTGTTTGAAAAGCTGTCAACAACAACTGTTAATAACAACAGAAACATAGACAATAACTGGATGGACTAAACTCCTGCTTCACAAATGAAATATATTTCACATCTTGTGAACATGTTAGGGTCCCAACCTAACCCCCTTATCTATGTAATGGGACCATGTCATAGTTAAGAGTCAATAAAGCCCATATTAATAATTGTAAGTGGTTAATCCACAATTAATAAAGGAACCACAGTTAGTTGCAAATGGGCTGTAGTATTAGATAGATGGTATTAGTAATAAGCGGTATTGACCTGTGGTATTACTCGTAGGAGTCATATATAAAGGATAGTAACTCCCTGCGAGGAGCATCGTGTCTTATTTTTGTAATCGAGCTCTGCTCTATTGGAGGTTGCCCCCTCGAAGAGGCAAGTGAACATTACTCTCTGAATAATAAAGTCATTGCCATC